>JAVTVY010025304.1:0-10465 GCA_036873755.1 Hanleya hanleyi
CAATCTTGGATGGAATAGGCAAATCTACCCGGTGTTTGTCACGAATACATCATTAGTTTGCGAGCGCCTTAGGTTGAACTACCGGTAATGTATACATATAAGCCATATATAAAGTCTACAAAATATATTAATTGCGGGTCACAAAGACTGACTTTTCGCATTTTTATGTAAATGGGTTATACCAAAAAAGAATAGTATCTTGCTCAAACAATCAAAGATAAAACTCATAATAAATATATTCACTTTCAATGATCAAAACAACGGAATTTGTTGGTATACTGCTACCAGATAATTCCCTTGAGCAGCTCGACGTATGGAACGTTCCCGCAGAATATTCCTCAACATAACTAAGGAATATTCCTTACTATGTTAAGGAATTTCCTTAACATGCTACGGAATATTCCTTATTCAATTTTAAGGAATATTTCGCCGGTGTAATAGTCGGGGAATATTCTTTAAATTTTAAGAATTGTTTTTTTCAGTGTACTCAATATAATCCATTAATTTCGCAGATGTGCCATATATGAATGCAGTAATCAGATGCACGTAGATGTATGGCAATTTTTATTTTGCATTTATGTTATGTTTTATTTATTTGATTATTTTTTAATGATACCAGATGCGCCTCTTTACGGTTAATGTGAAAACAAATTAAACCTTATATTTTATGGTATGCTCCTATGCAAACAAATGACCCGATTCTACTTCAAGAACGGCGAGTCAGCTTGAAATGTCCGGAGAGATCGTTCAGGATATCCCGCATTCGGAAGATACGGACCGAATATGAAAACACCCTGAGCATTATATTTGCATATCGTAAAATATTCCAATTTCGCCCTGACTATGCGAGAAGTCGTAAGTAGTACCAGCGGACATTTTAGAGTGACATTGATTATAACAGTAATAGAGATCTCCGACATGACAATTTTCTCAATATTTACTGATTCCAGAAACGTGATATACATTTTCATTAGATATCTCAATATCTCGTGTTTCTTTCTGATTTCGCAACATTCACAAAATCATACGCGTGCAAAAATTAACCCAGCGCGGAAAGAAGGATTCCTAGTACTTCTATGCCGTGTTCTACGACATATTGAAGATGTACGGCGGCCCATATCTGACCTGCTATTTTTCCAGTTTTGTGTTATTTTTTTAGTTCTAGGTTTGCTTTTTTTGATTTAGTTTTCACCTAGGTGGAAACGTTTTCACCAGGGTGAGAAGATTTTCACCTGGGTAAAAACAGGATTTCACCTGTGTTAAAACAGGTTTCCACCAGGGTGATAACGTTTGCGACCAGGCGAAAAACCTTTCACCCCGGTGAAAACGTTTGCACCTGGGTGGAGAGAAAGGAGTGAAAGAATTCTTTCTCCCACCCAAACTGAAAAAATATATATATACAAAACTAAAATTAATAGCATGTCGTATGGGCCACCGTAAATATGTATATTGACTTAAATACATACAATTATTTTTTTCTAAAAAAAATATATATATATTTAACAAAGATGCGACGGTATAACTTTACAAGACGTACTAAAGCTGTACATGAGAAATGCAGAAAATCAAACATTTTCAACTGACCCCGACTAGGATCGATCCTACAATCTTACCTTCTGCTTTATTGTCCACCATCTATGCCTTTACCCACTGCACCACCGATGTACTGGCCGAACCTCTGTTCAGAATTTCTAGTCTTTACTACTCCCTTAGTTTCATATATAGGTCAACCAGACTCTGAGGTATGCCGGACTCTGAGGACTTCCATAGCTGTGAAAGCGCCCATAGTCCGCCAGATGCCATGGTCCGGGCCCTATATATATGAGAAGGGACATTCCTGTCCAGATTTCAGTGACCCGGACACCAACGATATCAGGACCCTGGTTTCTGCTGATAGGGGGATAACTGTTTCCGAGGGAGGACCTTCGTATCTGGATCTGGATACCATGGTCCCCGTACCCTCATATCTGGCGGACCACGGTTGCTTCCACACCAGGACCGGGCGGAAGAATGTTCTGGACCAACCCTCCGCTCCGGTGTGTGACTTTCTCTCCAAAGCGTGCCGTTCAGTTATCCCTGTTCCTAAGGTGAAGACCGTAAGGAAAGCTGTAAGAGAGTGTTTTCACTGGAGTTGACTGTAGAAAGTTCGAGGGAAAACCTAAACAACGCTCTCAGGATTACCGCAAATGTTCCACCTATTTGGGTTCGTCGAGGTTGTAATGCGATAGCTCGGAGTAGTGCAGAAATGCTGCCGGTCTGGGGGATGTCCACCCTCGTGGACAAGCGTAACACCTTGGCTAGGGTTGACCTGTATCTTTCGATGGCTCTAGCCGATGTTCACATTCGTGAACGGGCGTAACACCTTGACTAGGGCTGATCTGTAAACTTCACTAATGATCTGAAACTTCTTTCCAGATGTAGATGGAGTTGAAATCTGTTACTACCGAAGTAGAGCCAACAACCGGATGGATTCCTCGTGACCGGCACTTGAAATAGGACCACTTCGACTGGCACAGTTGAGGTATGGAAGACCGGTTAGGTGATACCGTAGTTTCCGCAACTGTTCTAGATGAAAGCTATTTCTGTGAGGTAATCTCGCTGAACTGCGATGCAGCCACAGTGGTACGATGAGAATTATGACGCAGTCATGCTGCGTGATCTTTAGAGGAACTTCCTGTATCATGGCGATTGGCAGGAAGGCATAGGCCAGGGAGTTGTCCCACTTGATCAATGAGGCGTCGATGGCCAGGATTTGCAGATCTATAATGAAGCAGACGACGAGTTGTAGTTCTGCCTTGGCTCTTGCCGCACACAGGTCTCTCAGAGGTTATCCCCAACGATGGAAATATGTTGGAATACCTCTTTGTAGGGCGCCACTTCGTCTGGATGATCTTGTCTGGACGGGATAAGTTTTCTTCAATGATGGGATAGGCTGTCTGATGTCCGTCGTCCTGGTGTGTGGGTTGTGTCCAGTGGAGTAAGGTCTTGGTTTTCTGGAATTTTAGCCACGATCCGGACCCCTCCCACCACTCTTTGCTTGTGTGAAAGATGACTATCGAGTTGTCGAAGGTCACGAGACGATCCTGAAGTTGAGTGTTCCGATGTCCATGCGTGGAACCCGACGTGTGGACGGCAGTGTCCCGGTGTCCAAGCGTGGGACCCGTCGCGTGGACGGGCCACCTGAACCGATGAGTTTATGGCTGGCTCCAGAGGTACGGCAGACGGAGGGACTGTAGAGGCTGTATCTGTAAACGCCCCCATTGCGTGATGTCTTGCACTGATGTCAGCAGTCCCAGTAAATTCTTGCAAATGCACCAAAGTTTGCAAGCTACCTGATTGTCAACTTGATGAAGATGAATGATTCATTGCAGAACTGCTTGTTTCCCTCTTAGTTATATCATGCTCGAATTGGAGAATACCAAACATGTGTAGTGTGGTATACGGGGAAGGTGGGGGGGGGGGAGGGTGAAGGGATTTTATTCTGCCGAATATTCAGTGATTAAACATGATGTTACTATCCAAACTATATATTTCTATCCATACTATATAGCTCTACCAAATAATGTCAAGAAATCCAAGATAGCCCTCATAATGGCATCACGATCTTGGAAGGTAATTATGGTCTTTAATTTGGCTTTTATTTATATTTCTTCCTAAAGAACTGCAAAAACTAATAAAAATGATAGATACTAATCAGCTTTGGCAAAATAAATTACTTTCGTAAGCTTACAGCCAAAATAAATTGGGCAAAAGATGGACTTATTAAGTTCACAATTGTGATTTTCTGGGGACACCATGCGGCGGCCATTTTGAATTTTCAGATGAACATTTGCGCCTAGAATACTGCAATTAAGCTAAACATGGCCTAAGCTATTCAGTCAGGCATAAACTATTCAGTCATGAAGTTTCGGCTTGCTAGCTGTCTTCTATACCGAAAGAGCTTGGAAATTTAAAAAAAAAGTGCCCATGATTTCCCGCCTTGATCAGGTAGGGTTACCGTTCACTGATTGCCATATTATTCAGACTATGTTGCCACACCATACCGCACATGATCTGCTTCACTATATTAGATCAGCCGTTGTGTAAAATTGGACAGGAATTGAACAGAAAGAAAGACCTGTAGCTTGACCAAGAGATCATTCTTTGATCCTCATGGCTTTTCGTAGCTTTTGGGACGCCATCTTGGATTGACCCACATTTTGATACTTAGCTACCACTCTGACATGGCCAGCAGGAATTTTTTGTCACCTACAGGTATCACGTGATAAAAAAAAACATCATGAAGCTTTGCCCCTCAAGATGGTACCCATAAGTCACCCCGCCGTAGTCGAACACATTGAATTTCATCGTAGAGGCATACCGTTCGGTTGAGCGATGAACCAATTCAGTCACAAATGTGTCACTATCCTCCTCCTCCTCCTCCTCCTCCTTCCGTAGTAAACGGTATACACAGATATTGACGTTGAACAGTGATTTCACGACATCCAAATACTTGAATGGGACTCCCCGGAACTGCCGCAGGTGTATGTCTTGCTCCTCTAGATACTGTTTCCGCTAGATATTTGTCACTCTATCACAAGCCAGGGGATTACACTCGTTCAAATGAACGGCCAACTACCGGAACAGACATTTCTGGTCGTTGTAGGGCCCATGTGCGCCTCCCGTTAACGCATACAGTCCTCAGTTCAGGGTTATGTGAGCGCGAAATGTAGATCTCAAACTCTTGGTAAAGAAGAAACCTTCTGTTACCGAGTTCCAGGTTGTGGCTTGGTATGGACTTTCGGGTTTGTCTTATACATAGATTAAGCAAGAACCCTATCCAAAGCCTATATGATCAAAAACTCTACAGGTTATTGAAAATTGTTATATCTGCTGTGTAACTCAGTGATAAGTTCAGGAATGTAGCTTGTTATCAATGTTCAAGTATATCTCAAATTCTTGGTAAATGATAAACCTGTTGATTTTGATGTATGTTTTTCAGTCTGTCTGTTAATTTTTGGTGTTCGTGAGAGATATTCAGTTCCAGGATATGGTTTGGTATCAACTTTTGAGTATGCCTTACCTTTGAGGCGAGGGAAAAGACTACTCATACTGGGACGAAAGATCAAGGCAATTCACAGGGAGTCATTATTGTTTTTAATTGGTTAATTATGTTGAGTTGGCGCGGGGGTGGGGAGGAGCTAATAAAGAAAAGATTCAAGACCTAGATCCGCAAATCAACAAAATTAACCAAGTAACAAAGGTGAGGGAGCTTCTTGAGATTAGGGCATGAGTTCCTTGATAGGAATGGCATATGTCGGCTATCCAAATGGGATACACTATGTCCAGTGTAGCGTTATGATCAGCATGGATAGGAGTTCCAACCGGAATGGCATATGCCATTCCCCGCCATTCCCTCTGTGCTACTGCATGGCAACCCATAAGCGATCTTTTCTTTGGTGAGTTCGATATAGGATGCCAGGGAGTTCCTAGGAGTCCCAAATCGGCGTACCATGCCACACCTTTGGAATGCCTTATGCCAGTTCCTAATATGCTCTAATTTCAAGAAGTTTCCTGACGAGCATCTGTGAGGTAACCCTTGCCTGAACACCATGGCGTTGTTGAAAATATCCAACTCCAGTCCAGAACTGCGTAATGTACATGTATTTTAACTACAAGTATAACCCAAAGAAAAGGTTTGAATATGAGGTGCGTCTGTCCATCCATTTGGTTGTTTGTTTGCCCTACTGTTGACCTTAACAATTATTTTATTTGACGTATTTATCTTGAGAAATTATCGACAGTTAATTTGGTTGATTTGATCTAGAGATCAAGCTGATATCGACATTACACATATACACTATTCCGGTGACCATGGAGACATGACACTTGACTGATAAATCTCTCATTTATTATTTCGTCTTGCTAATAATTAGGCTCTTTTAATTTGTAACGTTTGATCATATATAGGTCAAAACATATCTTTGGCGTATCGAATTCATCCCTTGATCAGGTAGGGTTACCGTTCACTGATTGCCATATTATTCAGACTATGTTGCCACACCATACCGCACATGATCTGCTTCACTATATTAGATCAGCCGTTGTGTAAAATTGGACAGGAATTGAACAGAAAGAAAGACCTGTAGCTTGACCAAGAGATCATTCTTTGATCCTCATGGCTTTTCGTAGCTTTTGGGACGCCATCTTGGATTGACCCACATTTTGATACTTAGCTACCACTCTGACATGGCCAGCAGGAATTTTTTGTCACCTACAGGTATCACGTGATAAAAAAAAACATCATGAAGCTTTGCCCCTCAAGATGGTACCCATAAGTCACCCCGCCGTAGTCGAACACATTGACTTTCATCGTAGAGGCATACCGTTCTGTTGAGCGATGAACCAATTCAGTCACAAATGTGTCACTATCCTCCTCCTCCTCCTCCTCCTTCCGTAGTAAACGGTATACCCAGATATTGACGTTGAACAGTGATTTCACGACATCCAAATACTTGAATGAGACTCCCCGGAACTGCCGCAGGTGTATGTCTTGCTCCTCTAGATACTGTTTCCGCTAGATATTTGTCACTCTATCACAAGCCAGGGGATTACACTCGTTCAAATGAACGGCCAACTACCGGAACAGACATTTCTGGTCGTTGTAGGGCCCATGTGCGCCTCCCGTTAACGCATACAGTCCTCAGTTCAGGGTTATGTGAGCGCGAAATGTAGATCTCAAACTCTTGGTAAAGAAGAAACCTTCTGTTACCGAGTTCCAGGTTGTGGCTTGGTATGGACTTTCGGGTTTGTCTTATACATAGATTAAGCAAGAACCCTATCCAAAGCCTATATGATCAAAAACTCTACAGGTTATTGAAAATTGTTATATCTGCTGTGTAACTCAGTGATAAGTTTAGGGATGTAGCTTGTTATCAATGTTCAAGTATATCTCAAATTCTTGGTAAATGATAAACCTATTGATTTTGATGTATGTCTTTCAGTCTGTCTGTTAATTTTTGGTGTTCGTGAGAGATATTCAGTTCCAGGATATGGTTTGGTATCAACTTTTGCGTATGCCTTACCTTTGAGGCGAGGGAAAAGACTACTCATACTGGGACGAAAGATCAAGGCAATTCACAGGGAGTCATTATTGTTTTTAATTGGTTAATTATGTTGAGTTGGCGCGGGGGTGGGGAGGAGCTAATAAAGAAAAGATTCAAGACCTAGATCCGCAAAATCAACAAAATTAACCAAGTAACAAAGGTGAGGGAGCTTCTTGAGATTAGGGCATGAGTTCCTTGATAGGAATGGCATATGTCGGCTATCCAAATGGGATACACTATGTCCAGTGTAGCGTTATGATCAGCATGGATAGGAGTTCCAACCGGAATGGCATATGCCATTCCCCGCCATTCCCTCTGTGCTACTGCATGGCAACCCATAAGCGATCTTTTCTTTGGTGAGTTCGATATAGGATGCCAGGGAGTTCCTAGGAGTCCCAAATCGGCGTACCATGCCACACCTTTGGAATGCCGTATGCCAGTTCCTAATATGCTCTAATTTCAAGAAGTTTCCTGAAGAGCATCTGTGAGGTAACCCTTGCCTGAACACCATGGCGTTGTTGAAAATATCCAACTCCAGTCCAGAACTGCGTAATGTACATGTATTTTAACTACAAGTATAACCCAAAGAAAAGGTTTGAATATGAGGTGCGTCTGTCCATCCATTTGGTTGTTTGTTTGCCCTACTGTTGACCTTAACGATTATTTTATTTGACGTATTTATCTTGAGAAATTATCGACAGTTAATTTGGTTGATTTGATCTAGAGATCAAGCTGATATCGACATTACACATATACATTATTCCGGTGACCATGGAGACATGACACTTGACTGATAAATCTCTCATTTATTATTTCGTCTTGCTAATAATTAGGCTCTTTTAATTTGTAACGTTTGATCATATATAGGTCAAAACATATCTTTGGCGTATCGAATTCATCCCATGATTTATATCTTCACCGCGCCTTAGTATAATTCAATTATATCTAACAATAACCTAACTGACACTATGGGCTACGCCATCAAAGGATTTCGTTGCCTTTCACATGCAAAAAGTTGATGGTAAGTTTATATAAATAACAGTCTTATATTCAAACTACTTCTTAAAAAGCAGCGTATCCAAAAACAATACAAAAGTTTGACCATGTTGTTTAATATAAATAATGTTCGGATGAATGAGATAATCTAAGAAATAACATGATTTTCAATGGGATTGTACAAAAATGTGCACTTAACATGCTAGAAAACATTAGCATTATGGATTTTCTTTGTTTATATTTCTGCCGGGGTTTTTTTCACTGACTGAAATTAATCACACAAAATGAATCCTTCATCATGCCGATTTCTGGCTATAGAGATAATG
This sequence comes from Hanleya hanleyi, assembly GCA_036873755.1. Lineage (NCBI taxonomy): Eukaryota > Metazoa > Mollusca > Polyplacophora > Lepidopleurida > Hanleyidae > Hanleya > Hanleya hanleyi. The sequence continues at coordinate 8,408 of JAVTVY010025304.1, forward strand.
GCCAAAATCGCATGTTAAAAGAAAGGAGAAAACCTCAAACCCAAATTGTAGTTAGGCTGAAAATCAAGTGTAAATTTGAGTGTTTCCGTCAGATAGGTGAAACTTTATCGGTTGATGAGTGTTTTGATATATTTATTTAGTTCCTTATTTATTCTAAATTTATATAAATACTCAATGTAACGATACCCTTTGAAACAAAATATTATTTTATAAGTCTTAAATGTTACAGAGAGATGTTGGTGGTCAGTGACCTTGGCCTTTTGACCTCAATCTTGGTGCAGACACGTCGCTCCCACTGATGCATCCACGCACTAAAAAGTTTTTCACTGGTTGGCTGATTTTGTGTTTTCCTAACTGACCTTGTCCGTTGAACTTTTGATCTCATTAGGTTTCTTGTTCATCTTAAACATGAAGTGTTTCTTAAGTCTGATCAGAATCCACGTCCTTGCTCTGTGATATCGACATTTGACGGGTACTAGTACTTTACCTTTGATAATTTCAGTACCTGACATGTCCCCTCTCACTGATGTATCCACTTAAACAAAACATAAATTTCATATTCTCAGATCCACTGTCATGACTTCAAGCGATTGAGAGTGGAACTCCAACTCATCCCACCATTTTGAGCATTCTACGATAATATGACCGTAGATTTCATCAACAAATTGACTTTGTGCTGTGTTGGTTGCCTAGCCACGTTGGCATCAGAGAAAATACTGAAGCTGATGAAATAGCTAAGGCAGAAATGGCTAAGGATCCTGGTGGACTCCCATATAGCGATGTTCGACCCTCCATCTGGGCTTATGTGAGAAAGCTGTGTCAATCTTTATGGGATGCTGTGGATAATAACAAACTTCATGAGTTTCAAAAAAAAAACTGTAGGATATATTCATAGCGATTTCAGACTCTCTATCTTTGCTGATGTGAGAAAGCTGTTTCAATCTTTATGAGATGCTGTGGGCAATAACAAACTTTCACGAGTTTCAAAAAACTGTAGGATATATTCATCTGAGTAGCCAGAGACGTTTCGATCAAGCCATGATCAGGCGATGTAGAATCGGCAATTTACTCGAGCAACTCACGAACATTTATTAAAAAAGGAACTAGGGCCAAGGTGTATTCCAAGCCACGAAGATCTCACAGCGAAACACATTCTGCTCGACTGTATAGATTTAAAGATTGTAAGAGATGTGATTCATCAAGCAGCTGCTTTAGAAGATCCTATTAGTCGGGTAAAAGAAGACTGTATTTCAGGTTATTTGCGAGAAATCGGTTTGTTGTATAAGTTTGTGGTGTGTGGTGTTGAAGGCGACACTGGACCTTACCCAACTCTCTCTCTCTCTCTCTCTGCTTGGCGCCATAGTTATGCTGGTGAAATTTGAGAGAAATCTGTCAAATGCAGGAAAATCGATCAATTTTAGATAAATCGGTCAAGTTATTAGTCCAAAAACATACCTATGTTTCCCAACTACGTGTTTATCCTAATGAACATCCTGTGTGAAATTATTTTACCTGTCAGACAAAATGACTTACAATGTTTGCTTTGGGAGCTGACCAAACATTCGCATAGACTGAGGTTAAGCTGTGCGGCACAGTTTTTCAACTCTACATGTATATGAATACTTATGTTGCTATGAACGTGTGCACCGTTTCAAACAAACTTTAAACTTGATCCATTAAAGATAACCCTGTAGCTATACGACTCAACGATCTCTGTTAACAATGTTAACGAAATTCGGCGACGGGATACAGTGTAGGAGTCAGATCCGACATTCAATATTCAGCGAACGTTCACAAAAGTTAATAATCGAAAGGTGAATACAATTAAAATTAGAAAAAACGTACCACAGCAGAATCCCGAGTTATTGTGATAGTCTTATTGTCGTCAGTTATGGTAAACATACTAGTTTCACTCATGCATACTAATTTTAATATTGAAGTATGCGCCTGTCGTTCATGGGTTAATATCAGGAGAAAATCTACAGCTATGTCTTCTGTTGCTATTTCTAGTTGATTTACTGTTTGTTATTATTACTTGATCAAGATTTCTTATGTTGG
>JAVTVY010025305.1:0-105066 GCA_036873755.1 Hanleya hanleyi
AATGTCGATACATAAGCTAAATGTGAAAATCTCTGATTGGTATACAACTGAAATAATCATTTGAATGTACATGCATGTATTTGCAGTGACTCAGAATGACAAACAATGAAGTTTAGCAATCTGTGTATAGTTCATTAGACTTGTACAGTTAATACTAGTTGCACTCTCTCTCCCTAAGTATTTCTTGGTTTGGAATGCAGATAAAATTCAAGTTGAAATATGCCATTGACAAACATCTACAATTAAAATAACTGAATCAATGTACATGTAAAGCACATCTACCAGTATTCACATTCAAGTTACAATTTACAATCAATTAATTTCAAGTAATCTGTGTGCATGTATAGCAATCTGAGAGAGCATTCACTCTCTTACAGGGTCCTAGTCTTATCACATTAATGGACTTATCAAGGACCTACTGATGGTGAGAATACTTCTAATGTCACAGGATGATGTCTCAGAAATGACTTTCATTGCACACATAAAAGTGACAAATAAAAGCAGCTTTATATATGGTAAAATAAAAAAAATGCTGTATGTGTGCTGTACTTGGAACACGTTGAATCTCTTATAGTCTACATCTTAATGTGCAATTTTTTAGCAGTGCTAAAAATTAAGGGATTTCCTTTTATGAAAACATCCATTTTCAAGAACACTCAAACATTATTGAATGTGAATGTATTGTATTAAAGTCCAAATTTGAAATAATGAATTTTAATAATTTCTGTATACACATATATGTACCATTACATTAACTATAGTACTTCTTGATTAAACAAATGTTGAACAATGAACTAATTGTAATCACTAATTCACTTTATAGTATTTCTTAAGCTAATTGTGAAATCTGTGGTTGCTAAACAGCTGAAATGATCATTTGTATATGTACATGTATGCATTTGCAGTGACACTCAATGACAAAGGACTTCATCTGTGTATAGTCCATTATTCTAATTTTACTCACCCTATAACTCCATAGTATTTCTAGGTAGAACAAATTTTTGAAAAAGACGTGAAGTAGGAATGCATATTCAAGAAATAAGATTTAAAACTTCTGACTGATATAGCGATGAAACAATTATTTTCACATTTGTTCGCAGTCACGAGGTGGATTATCTTCCCTTCACAGTATATATTAAGGTATTATAGAGTTTGATCTCTCTGCCCGTTTCACTGTCGGACTAATGTGAGGCAAGTTTTCTCTTCTTTCCCTTATAGTATATATTTCTTCTCTCTACATGTTCGTCGAATTCTGTCTATCAGACTTATGGAAAGGAAGGATTTCTCTGTCCGATCTCTTCAGAGTATATTTTAGGTAGAGTTTTCTCCCCTCTATAAAGTTCGATCTCTCTGACTGTCGTACTGTCAGATAATAAGTCCTTTTCCCAGCAATCTCTTCTGAGTATTTGTTAGGTAGATTTCTCTCCCCTTTATCATCTTCCTCCCATATATCGTCTCTCTTGGATTGTCGCGAGGTAAGTTTTCTCGGGGTAGAATATATTGAGAGTGGAGTTTTCTCCCCTTTACATAGACTATCTTTTGGACTGTCATAAGGTAAGTTCTCTCCCCTCCATACATTCACAGTATATATTAAGGTGGAGTTTTCTCCCCTTTATAATAGACTTCTGTCTCTTGAACTGTTGAACTGTCGTGAGGTAATTCTTTCGTCCATTATAGTAACTTTCTCGCTGTATGAGAGTTTTCTCCCTCTACGTAAAATTTGATCCGTCCGACAGTCGTACTGTCAAAAATGTAACCTTTTCTCTCCGCGATCTCCTCACAGTTTAAATTAATGTAGAATTCTCTCCTCTCTATAAAGTTCGATCATTCGGACTGTCGGGAGGTAAGTTTTCTCCCCTCAGTACATTCATGATGTATATTAACGTAGAGTTTTCTCCCCTGTATAAAGACTTCTACCTCTCGGACTGTCGCACTGTCGCACTGTCGGGCGTTCGCAATATAGATTAGAGTTTCCTACTGTATCAAATTCGATCTGTCCGACCGTCGTACTGTCAAAAGGTAAGCTTTTCTCTTTGCGATCTCTGCACTGTATGAATTAAGGTAGAGTTTTCACACCTGTATAATGTTCGATCACTCGGACTGTCGCGCTCTCGAGATGTCGTAAGGTAAGTTTTCTCTCCTCGCAGTATACATTAGAATTTTCTCTCCTCGCACTATACATTAGAGTTTTCTCCCTCTATGCCAAATTTGATCTGTCGGTCTGTCATACTGTCAAAAGGTAACATTTTTCCCCGCGATCTCTACACAGTTTAAATTAAGGTAGAATAACCTTAACCTTTTCTCTCCTCTATTATAGTAACCTACTCGGAAAATATTTGAGTTTTCTCCCTCTACGTCAAATTTGATCTTTCAGACTGTCGTACTGTCAGAAGGTTTTCTCTGCCGAATATATTCACACTATATACATGTATTAAGTTGAAGATAAAGTTTGGTCGACTCGGACTGTTGTAACAACGGTGTTGTTACGTATATATGAATGAATGAATCAAATGACGGAACACAGTCTTGTTGATGCAGGATGATAAAAGTGATATATTTCACAGTTTCGACACAGATCAAACATACGGTTCAAGAATGTAGTTCAACTCGGTTCTCCGATGGAAATAAAGTATATAGTCCGTGTTAGTTTGGCGATCCAAACTATAACTTGCAGCTTAAAAAGTATTGGTCGGTGATCCGAGATTCAAAATAAAAGCGATGTGTATACGATACAAGATGGACGTCCAATCTAAAGATAATGGTAAACGGTCTGCTTATATAATCAAATTTGGAGCAAGTTAACAGTAACAGATTGGCATGTAACAATACATAAACAGGAACGACAGGTTTGGCAGAACCAGAAGCGTTACATACAAGAGAGAATTACATAATAAAGACAATCAATAAACAGATCCATTTCCTCTATATCTGCAGACCAACCCAGCAGAACAATTGAAGAGCCGACTGAGATGGCCTGACACTTAGCTACGGAAGGACTCAAGCTGGGGCACTTAAGAGTAAAATGACATTTAACAATAGCGCGGCAGACTGGGAAAATAAGACGAAAGAATAATGTTTCAATATACAGCTGACGAAAGGACAAATAATGGAAATATATTTAGTACGGATATGTATAGGACAGAAGTTATATGTTTAATGTATAGAACTGATTCAGAGTTATGATCTGCAAAAATATATAAAGAATATATTTATCGGTGAAATGATTAATTTTAAAATCAAAACGATAAAATGTGCAAATAATAAAAACATGTATAAATGAGATTAATATGCAAGTTTTGAAACTAAATTAAAATAATATAAAATCTACAGCAGTAGCGCTGTTACACTGTCATGAGGTAAGATAAGGTAGTCATTTATCTCCCCTGCTATCCATTTGGGGATAGTTGATTCTGCATGCCTCCAGTTCCCAAAATCCAATACCACCTCCTCCCGACAGTACAATGAAATTGCATGTATGTTGGTCTATTGAATGTATGCTATTGTTGCAATAGAAAATCTATTTTGAGGGGAATATGGGGCATGGAGGGTGTACCCAATTTTCCGCTTCAATTTGTTCTCTCCTGTGCTCCATTCGACTTAGCGGCATCAGACAGAAGACGGACAGTGGATCTTTGTGGATTGTGTAAGCTGTGGTTTTTCAGCATTTCTGAGAAATCGGTTATTTCAATTTGCAAATGAGGCTTCAAACTGTACTTCCTGGTGTTGATTTGGGTCACTTTTCGGCAAGCATTGTGAAAAGAGGCATGATCAGGGGTGTGAGAAGATTCTCTGTTTACAAGTTGAATAACATTCAGTAAGACCGGTCAGCTGTCGATGGCGACAATTCCCATCGTGAAGACTTTTACAGTAGAGAATATTGTCATGCCAAGTGCCAAGTGGGATTAAATAGTCCAGAATATAATCACAGCATAGATTTGTTGAAAGTAAGTTTTATTTAGCTTATCATATAGTAGAATTACAATGATGGTCTAGGGGAGACTACTCTTGCAAAACATATGTTTACTTAGATACATCAATTTAGTTAGAAATCATTATGACGGTATGTGTCGCTTGCATGTTTCGGTTCGATGAGATCTCCACTATTAGCTTGCAAAATGTCAACACGATCACGATTCATTGTCTGACGCAATTCACAAGAATTTATTTTCGGAAGTAGACGGGGATTCCCAAAACAATATGAAGTATCTGCCGTAACTACTGTGAAAATGTATAATATGGATAACAAGCTGGCTTCCCAAGGTCAGTCTCATGATTAGGCGCGATGACAGCTGTCCACCATATGCTTTAATAATCTCTCTATACCTGAACGGAATTGCTAGATAATAAGAAAAGGGATGATATTGTGAATTTCCACACCAGACCGAAAATAAAAATAAATCAGTGAAAGCAGATAACCATCGATATTAGACTGTTGTATGCGATCTTGGCTAATCTTGGCTTTCACGTACAAGTAGGTGTGGGATAAATCCACCTGCGGTATACGCTGTATCCAAGCACAGGCCTTCAAAGCAAGCGGGAGGGTGGATGGGAATGGTTTTAAGGTGAAGTGTCGAAATATGGGGCCTCTATACATAACTCCATGCCGTATATAGAAACAATATGTTTTCATATAAAACATGGAGAATCTATGTTTCTATATAAAGCATGGGGTTATGCTAGAGAGACCCCATATTTCGACACTTCCCTCTACCCCCTCCCCACGAAACTCTTGATTTGAGCGCCTGTGATCAGAGTTGCGGATGAAGATTTCGATGGGGCTTGACTCTGTGATGCTGGAAAGATACGGACGCGTACTGAATTATGTACGGTAGCCCTCTTCCTCTTCTACTTACGCCACCTATGATGGATGTACCGTCACCAAAGGTACGGAAGGCGGAAATGTAATGGACAGGCTAACTTGGTGATCTTGAGTGATTCTAAAATAAACTCAACCTACCTGCGATATGGAGATGTCCTTTCAGTCGAACAACAAAAGGCTAAAATGGAAGACAATACCGCATTCTATCGTGTAGTTCAATTATGTCAATTGATTTCAGCTTAGAAACGGTGACCTATTTATTGTGCCAATTCATTCTCACATGACTAATTGGACGGGATTTTCTTGCTAGATATAATCCACTTCTGTGGTGCGCCGTATATGACTGACTGCCTGATAATGTTGTTTATCATAATAGATCAAATATTTTGTATAATTGATTTTATGACAGCAATCATTGTTTATTTCATATGCAATTACAAATGATCTTTTATATTAAATGTCATTTATATATTTAATAGTAATTTCTTATCTTGAAATCCGTTCATTTCATAGGAGGTGCAATAAGTTTTTGATATCAAACACTTATTTATTGAATTTAATAATTCTATTTATTCATATCAATATTTCAATTATTGATATCTGCATACATTCCATATAGTTGTGGAATTTTCTTAACTCTAACATTGAACAAGACGGGAATAATAAAATAGAAGGACAATTAACAGGCGATTCAAATAGCCCAGTAAACCGCATTGTGTCCATAAGAATGGCTGCATACAGTGTTTATATTCAGAAATTGATAAGAAAAAACTGTCAATATACCGACCCCTTGAAATATTAAATTATATACCGAAATCCTGTCAAAGCGGACAGACATTCGGTGGACGCTTTCTTTCCAATAGTAAATGCATTTTGTCAACAACTGTCACTAACATTCTCCCATTGTTAGAGTTCGTAACATTCTAAACACTCGGTGGAACACAAATCTGACATTTGGAGGTTACAATCTGACGCCATCAGAATGGCCACTAATGAACCTGTAAATTCTGAAATTACATTTGCATCTAAACAACAATCTACTTGTACTTTTGTGAACAACTGGTGACAACCGAAAGATGTAGCCTACACTGCGAACTGGATGGCAATCATATTTTATTTCAATAGATTTTTTTTTTAGAAAAAAATGTATGTCAGTAAATCGCAACCGCAAATATTCTTAATATCAATATCACTTATGCATTATTGATATAAAATGTGAAAAATCCCGACTTAAGAAAGATGAGTAGTAATATATGGTCCATCATACACCATGCGAGTCTCCCCATTTATAGACTTTCTGCAGCGTTATGTGTATGTTGTGCATGACTTAACCATGTTAACCAACATTAAATGTGACCCGGAACTTACTGCTCTACATTTCAAAATGATAAACAATGATTCTGTTTATAATAGATAAATGCGTCATTTATAAATATACATGTAATCAAGATCAAATATCACTGTCTTTTCGTGTATCCAACAAGATTATATTCAACAAGAGCAACATTCTAGGACACAACACTGTAAATAAATCGGACGCCGGCGTGTTCTGAGAGTGTTCAAGATTGAACACGCGTGTTAAAGTTGTGAACACCTATATGTTAGAGTTTAGAATGCTATTGTTCAAAGCTTGAATGCGTGTGTTAAAATAATGTTCTGCATTTGAATACCTGAGTTGATGGTTTGAACGCGAAAGTTCAAAATTGAACATAGAAGTTAACAATTTGAACACAATCACGCGTTCAATAAGTGTTTCAATTTAGGAGTTTAATATAAAGTGTTCTGAAATTGAACATTTCAGTTTACAGTGTAGATTAATCAATATCAACCGAGGAAAATTCACGTTGTAAAATGCAAACTGCAGCGAGACGCCGATGAATCTGTTAACTAGACCGATGCTAGGGCCACATTCCTTTGAAACACAGTACATGTATACGTAGACAAAATTTTACAGGGAATTCAAAATTAAAAGTTGAATGATTGTAAGTTAATGAAAATTGATAACTGTTTGTATATACCATAGGCTATCGTATTCTTCGGCTCGTATACCACGGTTGGAATTTTAACGTTCATCTATGGAGGCTTGTTTTACTGTCTAAACTTAATAGTTTTATGAGTATTTCAGGTCTCAATCTAATTAAAATTAAATCCTATCTGCTCTCCCATTTGGATATGTCGCTTGTATACGATTGGGGAGCATTGATATGATATTAACAGGAGTAGTATACAGCATGCATTTAAACGCTCATAAAACCCGGATGTAGAGGTCATAGAGGTCAATCGTGAAATATTGACCAATCAAATGCGAGAATGTAGTTTGACTGCGCTTGGTGGTGACGTCATAATTGTGGATGTGCGCGTGAGGGACTGTGGGAGGTGGGACAAGATGGCGGCTGGTTTTAGTGTCGTGTGGGAGGTGGGACAAGATGGCGGCCGGTTTTAGTGTCGTGTGGGAGGTGGGACAAGATGGCGGCCTGTTTTAGTGTCGTGTGGGAGGTGGGACAAGATGGCGGTTGGTTTTAGTGTGTTGTGTGGGAGGTGGGACAAGATGGCGGGCCGTATTTGTGTGTTTTTGTGTGTTGTGTGGGAGGTGGGACAAGATGGCGGCCGGTTTTAGTGTCGTGTGGGAGGTGGGACAAGATGGCGGCGAGTTTTAGTGTCGTGTGGGAGGTGGGACAAGATGGCGGCCTGTTTTAGTGTCGTGTGGGAGGTGGGACAAGATGGCGGTCCGTTTTAGTGTGTTGTGTGGGAGGTGGGACAAGATGGCGGCCCGTATTTGTGTGTTGTGTGGGAGGTGGGACAAGATGGCGGCCTGTTTTAGTGTGTTGTGTGGGAGGTGGGATAAGATGGCGGCCGGTTTTAGTGTGTGGGAGGTGGACGGCATGTTCGGGCATGTTCGGGCAAAAAAAAGTTCCGGCAAAAAAAAAAAAAAAAATGTATTCATGCGCGGTGATGCGGTTTGGCCGTGGTTTTGGCGATGATTCGGTCTCGGGAAAAAGCTTCCGCGGAGAAAAAGTAGTCCCTAGATAAAATGGTCCGATGGGGTCGAGTGAGGTATCAAAGTGAAGGTTAGGTGAAGGAGCATCTAATGGGCTGGGTGTGGGGTTGAAATATCGTCATTCTGCGCATGCGCGGCGGCCGAAGGGTATGAAAATAGCCTTTTTGGAGCTAGGGGAGCCCCTAAGGGTCCGATGGGGTCGAGTGAGGTATCAAATTGAAGGTTAGGTGAAGGGGCATCTGATGGGCTGGGCGCGGGGTTGAACTATCGGCATTCTGTGCATGCGCGGAGGCCAAAGGGTATGAAAATAGCCTTTTTGGAGCTAGGAGATTGACTACTGGTCCAGTGGGGTCGAGTGAGGTATCGATGTGAAGCATTCGTGAAGGGGCATCTGATGGGCTGAGTGTGGGGTTGAAATATCGGCATTCTGCGCATGCGCGGTGGCCCAAGGGTATGGAAATAGCGGTTTTGGAGCTAGGGGAGTCCCTAATGGGCCAATGGAGTCGTATGAGGTATCAAAGTGAAGCATTCGTGAAGGGCATCTGATGGACTGGGCGTGGGGTTGAAATATCGGCATTCTGCGCATGCGTGGTGACCCAAGGGTATGGAAATAGACGTTTTGGAGCTAGGGGAGCCCCTAATGGTCCAATGGGGTCGAGTGAGGTATCAAAGTGAAGCATTCGTGAAGGGGCATCTGATGGGCTGGATATGGGGCTGAACTATCGGCATTCTGCGCATGCGCGGTGGCCCAAGGGTATGAAAATAGCCGTGTTGGGAGCTAGGGGAGCCCCTAATGGACCAATGGGGTCGAGTGAGGTATCTAAGTGAAGCATTCGTGAAGGGGCATCTGATGGGTTGGGTGTGCGGTAGGAATATCATTCTGCGCATGCGCAGATGCAATACGGAGGTCTCGTCCAATCAGAAGCGAGTATTTCAAATCCGTCCCAGAGTTCTCGTCCAATCAGAAGCGAGTATTTTGACCCGGTGCATTATGGGACATATCCAAGATGGCGGCACGTATGTTCAAGATGGCGGCACATCCGGTGTCGAAAACTGGCCATTTTGTCGGATGTGGTCACTTAGTGTCGAAAACTGGACCCTGTATGACGTCACTTCCGGGTTTTTCACTAAAAACTACATCCAAACATAGAAGAGTTCCTAATGTTTCCTCTTAGACGTCCGTATGTTCAATCGCCGGTGGGTTTTCCCGCCCCGCCCCAGCGCCCCGCAGCGCGAGCGCGCGCGCGAGTTCTCCGGAAGTGCGCGTCATCCCCGGCAGTGTGCGCGCGGACGCGGGTCAAAAGGTCAAAGGGTCACCTCCAGGTCAGACGGTCCAATGTCCAATGAGACAATGTTGCGGCATCGCTATAGTCAGAGCTTGAGCACAATAAAAAATTCTAGATTCTAGGGGATTCTAGATGAACCTGGGAAAGATGGGCAGTTCCATTTGGACCAATCAGCGGTCGAGAAAAAGAGCCAATCAGCGGTCGAGAAAAAGAACCAATCAGCGATCGAACAATCAGCCAATGGAATTGGGGTATTCACGGTGTGCTTTCGCTGACGTCCGCGCCTACATCTGGGTTCTTGTACACCCGGGTAATGTTTTTCTGGACATGGATGGGTTACCTTTGGCTCCATTCTAGGCCACTGATTGACTAATACGGTGTTCAAAGCCACTTTCATGCATTATGCTCATAGAACTTATAGTCATAATCTATACGTGTTGGACGAGTCTCTTCACTCACCGTATACACGTACCTCAATGAAATGCCCGCTCCAAACCTAGACCAAAGACACGTACTTGGTCTGTAGGCTGATTTCATTGGCTCTCTATTTTTTACTATAGTGCTCTTGCCTTCTAAACTTGATGGGTTACATTTTGACCCCATCCTACACCACTGATTTCAGTTTGACTGAATCTCCACATTGGGCATTGATGCATTAGGAATAAAACACACAAGACAGGGTTTTTTGGTGAGATCTCATTTTTTTTTTTTTTATTCATTGAACAACAACAACGTGAGAACAACCACGTGAAAACTCAAGCCCAGAACAAGGGGCTTGTCATTAACTGAAGCCCAGAACAAGGGGCTTGTCATTAACTGAAGCCCAGAACAAGGGGCTTGTCATTAACTGAAGCCCAGAACAAGGGGCTTGTACATTGAAATGATGGGCGGCCCAGTCATAGACGAGTACATCGCGGTCCTCGGCCTGGGAGTACTCGTCAAACATCTGTACGATAGTAGATAAGGGTGTTCCCCGGCATCGATGGTACAGGTAAAACAAGCAATATTGTCCGCACACGCCACTGGTCAGGCTTTGCAACGTTTGACTGTTCCAACACCACGTCTCTGTGCCTTGATCCATGAAGTCTGTTAAATCGGGATGGAGGGTGGCAGACCGTACGGGTCAAAGTATTCGCCCTGCTGTTCTGTCAAGTACACGGCCACCCAGTGTTCACCGGGCCGATCCATCGGGTCCGTGTTGAGAACGTAAGCAGCCGGATACATACGGTCTAATGGAAACACATCTCGGGCGAACACCCCTTGAAAGACCCTACGTGTCTCTGGGTCATTCTCCGGCACGGTGGTTATCTGGTCTGTATCCATGTTAGGTGGAGAAGTCACACAGGACGTTGCGCGCCTTGTCCACTTGAATGATGTTGTCAAACTCGGCGTAGCAGATCCCATTGACGGTGGTCGCCAGGGCTCGTGCAAAGTGGATTTCCAACCGTAAATTGCCTTGCTTGGTCAGGGCCAGCTGATGGTCGTTCTCTAAGGTGGGGGACAGATCGAAACAGAACAACGTGTATCCGTTCGCGTAGTCCTCCCGACTGATCATATTCCCTTCGTCCTGGTTGATTTGACCGGGGGCTGTAAACAGGCTCTGATAGGCTCGAATGAAATTCCTCCGCCCAAAGTTCGGGGTTAAGGCCGTGGCTGGCACCTGTTGTCCATCCGCATGCAGGGCCACAAAATTGATGCCGAAATGTTTAAAGTCAAACGGATTCTCTGGGTAGGCTCCGCTGAAACTGGTATTTTCCACACAGGCCAGGATCAATCGCTTGGGTAGTTCCCCAGGAACAGGTTTTCTTTGTTGGCGCCCATATTTCCAGCAGGCACAGAGAACACTTTGGTTTGTACACGTCGGATAGGGTACTGGGCTGGTTTTGTTTCCAAGGCTTTCATGTGTCCCAATTGAACGGCTGGATTCGATTTCACTTTTCGGACATACAGGACTGCGTCTTGGATGACAATCTTATAGTCCGCTACATGCCCCTCTACGTTAGTGGCCATCAAGGCGAAGGTGGGAGGCGCCCGTATCAGTCGGATTTTGATGGGGGTCTTGTTCAAGAGGTACCGGTCTTGCATAAACATGTCTGCATGCAGTCGACCCATCATATCCACCGAGGCACTGTTCGCAGTGAAAGCCTTCCGTTTGTTATATCCCCCATTGTCCGCCGTGTCCATGTGCTCGGGCGTGTCCTTGTAGAATAAAGCGGTTGTCAGCTGAGATTTTTTTAGCCTCTCGGCCATACGACAACAGTGTCTCGATGTAGGCTCGATAGGGGTACGTGTTGGTGGAGTCACTGATGAGTTTGTCGCTGAGAAAAATATCTACCTGCTGAAACATCGAGTGCAGCCAGAGATTCGTCGGGCCCACCGTTGCTTGGTCAGCGATTCTGGTGCCAGCTCCATTGACCACCTTGGCTTTCACATACAAGTAGGTATGCGCTAAATCCACATAGGCCGTATCCGCATTACTGATGGTGAACTCGATGGGCCCGGTTTCGTTGATGCTGGAGAGCGGGAGATGCTCCACCCATAATCCTTGTTCGACACTGGTTTGTGTAGGCGGCACGGTCCACAAATCAAATTCACTGTTGGTGGAGGGGCAGGACTCGGCGTGGATTAAGGCCATGTTTTAAGAAAAGATATCCCGGGTCTTCTTGGATGTGCGTCGTCGCTGGGTCGGTCGTCGACTGGTGCGTGATCTCGGTGGGGCAGCTCTTTATTCCCTACGGTGCGTTGTGCTTTGGCCACCAAGACGCCTCCCGCTTCTTTGGCCCGTCGTTTCAAGGCTTGTCGGGGTGCCGTACCCCCCAAAACATCACCGGCCACTTGCAGTCCACTGCGTACCGCTTGTTTGCCGATTGCTTTCACCCCACGCGTCACCAAGGGCAGGAACGTTTTCACAATGCCGCCGAGTATGTTCCCCAGTCCATGTCCTCGTTGCATGCGTGCACCGCTAAAGACCGGAAAGCCACCCCCGGCCTGTTGGGCATAATAGTCGGCATAGCTGCGTGCATCGCACTCGTAAGGTACTTTCATTATGCAAAGTGGGGAGCACGTGCTTTTCGAAAATGAAGTGTCAGCACCACTTTTCCTCGTTCGAATGCCACCGCTCGTCCCGTGTCATCTCTTATATCCACCGTGATCGTGTTGATATCGGTATGTCGTACGGGCAGGTACATGATATGGTTGAAACTGTGGGTGACTTGATCGCCATGCGTCTTTTTAATGGGGACCACCCGTAACAGAGGTGTGTTGATATCGCCCACGATGTGGTTGTCCACCACGTCCGAGTAGACGTAGAGTCCGTACATACCCGACCTCATATCCATCGGCATCTCGCCATGGTGTTGGGAGGGACCAGCGAACGTCTGTAGATCGAAACCCAGCATTTGCTGTAGTGTAGGACTGAGTTTCACATTCACGGTATCGGTGAGGGTAAGCTGTGCCTTGTCGTTGTGTACGTTGACATCGAAGAACACGTTTCTCTTGAAGCGCAAGGCTATCAGGCGTGCTGCACTATCCGTCACCCCCCGTAGCGCATTATCATGCATCAGTCTTGACAGCCCACCCATGAACTCTTTGGGGGTATCGTATTGGCCTTCGGACAGGGTGAGTCGGGTGTTTTTGCCTTCGTAGGTCACCTCGTACCACACTTCATTGGCTCGCACGTTGTACCATGAGTAAGGGTATTGGACATCCACGAGGGCACATTCCCAGCGTCCAGGTAAATGTAACGGTTGCGGTAACTGGGTCACGTACTTGGCCACGGTGTTGTCAGGAAACACATCCAGCGAACTGTTACTGGGTAGGGTCAGGTAAAACATGGCGACTGAGCTGTCCTGTTGCTGCTGTTGGTTTTAATAGGTCTTCCAGGCCTTGGGCGGTTGTGTGCGGCGTCGTGTTCGTCGCGGTGACTTGCTACGTGTCACGGCTCTGGAGATGTGGGGTGTCTTGATCAAGGGTGTTTTTTTATAGGCGCGAAAAGAAAGTGCCCGTTGTGGTGGTGTTTTGGGGGGTGACTCCGGTTCCCATTCGGCTTCCCAAGAAGGTAGTGGGCCACTCGGTGATTGCTGAGTTTGCTGCATAAAGTCCCAGCGGTGGGGTTTCCCCACCAATTCCTGTGGTACATGCATGTCTTTCAAGCCTTGAGCGAAGACCTCCCATCCTCGAGGATCGGTGTGCGATCTGCGTTGACGCATCAGATCATTCACTAAATCCGTCATGGGGGTGCCGGGGACCACCTGATTCTGTACCAGGAGTTCGCCTTTATCATTCCAAGTCATGTTAGGATTCTGTTTCATCCGTTGTAATACCAGGCCAGGTTGTTTCTTGAACGAGGCAGGTACACTCTTCAGCACTTCGTCTTCCACCCACTGTGGGGCTGTGGGGCTACCTCACCCGGCTGTTGGAACGGTGCTGAGGTCAGCGGTCTGTCACGTGGTGGTGGTGGTGGTGGTGGTGGTGGTGCTGTTGCTGGGGTAGACAGGGTTTTGTATTGGTCCATGAACGTCATGTACCGTTGAAGTGTCTCATTGTACCGTTGTACTTTCTCACTGTCGCTTAACCCCGGTCTCTGTAAGATCTGTTGCATCTCTCCATCGAGGCTGTTTATGGTCTTCACCGTAGGTGGGACAGGGCAGGGTGATTGGAGGTTTTGCAGGAACCGTGGTTCGACGAGGACCATTTTTTTCGTGTGGTTCATTGTCGGCCGAAGAGTCCACCCAATACTGGACCCAGCACGGAAGCGGCCAACGGTGCTAAGATGGCCCCGAGAAAGCCGCCTTTCTGTAACACCTTTTCTTTTGTGTTTGAGGGACCCGCTTGTGGACTAGGGTTCGGAGACCTGTCTTATGCTTGGCCAACTTGGTCTTCTGAGCCGGAGTCAGTGGTACGTTGCCTTTAACAGGTTGTACCCGATCTCGCACAGACAGCGTACAAGGTCAGGGTCCGCACCGCGTACAATGGTTCGGACTAACTCGGGTGGGGCCGTCTTCAATACACGGAGCGTGGGAGCGTGCTTCCGTACTCGCGCAGACATCCTGTACAACTAATGCTAGAACCCACAACTCTGCCCCTTTTATCCACCTCACAGACAAAGTCAACCCTGCTGTGGTATTCATTCTTTTTATTATTCCCCATCATCAAACACACAGACCCCAGCTGGGGCGCCACTGTGGATGTGTTTACATTATTTTTGCATGTACACGTGGTGGGTCTCTCCGGGAAAGATGCCGGTCCGTAGTCGAAGGTGGTCGGGGGTGGCTTGCTTGAGGTCGAAGAGCATATACCCGTGCTGAGGGGTTGTGGCATCTTTGAAGGCTTCCAACGCAAACGGTGTGCGGCCGGGACACATCTGTCTCGCCAGGTGCAGCAGTTGAGTGGTATCTCTCGGGTTTTTGAAGACCACCAGGTAGTGGGCATTTAAGCTGATATTCCGATGTTCTTTGTTTTTACTGAACAGATTCTGCACAATGTAGATGATGCTGAGACGTCGATGATAGCTGCCTTTGGTAAAGAGTTGGGTGACCCGCGCATCCGTCTCCGCCATGAGATCATCCAGAACCACCAAGGTGTCCGGTTCCAAATCGGCCAGGTTAAGTAGGCCTTCCACGAACGTGATGTGGGGCATTGCTGCATACGCTGCCTGCCATTCTCCGTAACACCACACGATTCGGGCAATGGGTGGGGTGATCATGCTGTCGGCGTGTTGAAGGAGCTTCCTGACGAAGTGCGTTTGCCGGAGCCCGTCGGTCCTGCGATGACGCAAGTGAAGGGATGCTGCCACCCAGGGTCCATGGTTTGAGGTCTATCCGTTGTCGTGGTAACCCGCTCTTGTAAATTTCGTACGAGTGAACTGGAGTGGTGGTGGGTACAACGTCGGTCGTCGTTGTCTGTTCACTGTCAGGGATGGTGCTGGGGGTGGGTACAACGTGGGTGGTCGGTTCACTGTGAGGGATGAAATCCGGTGGGTGTTCAGACGTAGTGGGCGTACTTGGTGTAGGTGTAGAGCTCGACGTGGCTTGTACGCGGGGTGTGGTGGTGGTGGTGGTGACTGGGCTCGATACGACTGGTGCTCTCTGTAGACCGGTTTCGCTGGTGCCTGGTGTTCTCAGTTGGCTAAGTAACGTGCTGACATAGGCTACGTCGTAAAACACACCTCCGTACAACACACTCAGCAGGGTTAGCAATAGCACCCCAAAGACCACTTGCGCTTTTCGCGTTTTGCGAGACGCTGTCTTCAGAGGCAGCTGCTGTTGGTCCATAGCACTGTGGTCGGATGTGGAATGAAGGAGGACGGCAGTGGTGTCTGGTTTTATAGTCGTTTCACCTGGTTGGCCGCGACCCAGGAATTGAAGGAACTGGGCCAACCTTGCCATTTCACGAAATGAAACAATTTGCCACGTCGACGTTCCGTTTTCAAAATCTGCTCCACCGTGTAGTAGTCTTGCTGTGTTTTTACAACAGGCTGTAATTCCGTCTCGTAAAACGTCCCCAGCAACGTTTCCCCTTGGAGATCTTCCAGTTCATAGACTCGCCGCTGTCGGGGTAGGCGCCGTTTAATGAGGAAGTGCTCATCGCTCCAGTTGGGCAAGTAACTTTTCTCGAACTTGCCCTTGACTTTACTGATCCGTACAGGGTCCCTGACCTTGTACACCGCCTTCGTCGTTCGCTGCGATGGCCTGAAGTACAAGACACGCCGGACTTGGGCTTCATTGCGTTGGGTCACGGTAATGGGGGCTCTCTCTATACTTCGATGATAGGCTCGATTGTAACCCCTCACCAGTTTCGGGAGAACATCGATGTACCGCCTTGTATTCTTATAGGTGAAATATTTATACATGCGGCCTTTGAATGTCCTGTTGAACCTCTCCACCACGGAAGCCTTGGTCTCGTTGTACGTATGGAAGAAAAACACCTTCTGTTTCTTGAGAAAGGCTTGGAACGGTCTGTTGAGGAATTCCGTGCCTTCGTCGGTTTGCAAATACAAAGGTTTGCGCCCGGTCTTGAAGATGTCTTTGAACGCCGCTATGAGATTTGCCCCCGTTTTCGTCCGAATGGGTACCACCCACGCATACTTGGATAGGATATCGATGCACGTCAAGATATACCGATTCTCATCGTTGTGTTTGGCAAAGGCGCTCATATCGACCAAATCCGCTTGCCACTGGGCATCTATTCCTTCCACGATGACCCGGTTCCGTAGAAAATGGCGACGGACAGATCGATGTAAGGTATAGGTGTCTTGTCTTCTTAACCAATCTCGGACTTGGGCACGTTGTATCCCCTGGGGTTTGGCCGCTCGATAGAGAGCCGACAATGCACTATAGGCCGCCGGACTGTCGGGACTGTAGTATAAGTTATCCAGCACCTTCTCCCAGCGCTTCATGGTGACACAATGATGATGCACCCTGGCTCTATCGTTTATTTATAACGGGTATATCTTGGACCGGAGTTTCTTTCTGATTTTCTTCGTGGACTTCCACAGTGGCCATGGTAAATGACCAGTCCAACTCGTCTGATGACCGCTTGATAAGCACTTCATCCACATCCACCACGGCATCTTCCAATGCAGACCATAGATCAGGGTGAAGGGTAAAATGCACTGTACCTCCATCTAGCCGAGCCAATTGAGCAAAGAAAGGGCCGCGTCGGATGTACACATCGTGACACAAGTGGATGAGGTCGCCGTCCAGTTCACCAGACAACACCCGTTTGAATTTGGTCCAGCCCTCCCGGGACAGACGAATGTGAGCCGGGCACGGTTGTGTAGGGTCCGCATCACAGACGTCTCCCACCTCCTCCATGATATCGACCTTATCCGCATACACGTGCAGGAAAACCTCGGGGGTCAAGCTGAAATACGCCAGTACTATATGCTCCGTCATGGTCAGTACGTGAATGGTACCACATTTCACTGTCTCCCGTATTTATAGGGAGAACCCCGTGAGATCAAAAGGATCAGGTGGTCATATCACTGGGCTGACTGAGTCTAGCCGGGTAATCAATGGCATCGTCGTCGGGTTGATGTAGTTGTTCATGGGGTTCAGCCAGCGCGTCCTCAATAGCACGAGCCCACCCCAACTGGTGTGATGATCGCTCGTCCGGTGTAAACAGCTGGTCTACAATAGGCACCACTTTCTCCAAGGCTGACCACAGATCGGGGTCTAGGGTGAAGCCTCGCGTAGCATCTTGGTAGCGGCCCAGGCGTAGGAAGAAGGTTTCACGGTATACGTAGATGGCATTGTCTATGTGGATGAGGTTTCCGTCGAGCTCGCCGCTCAACACCCGTTTAAATTTGGTCCAGCCGTCACGAGGTAGCGTCACCGTATTCGATAAGGTCTCAGCGGGCGCCCAGCAAATATCTCCACGGTCTTCCACCAGGGTGACTTTATATTCATAGACGTGTAACCCCACCCGGGGTGTAAGGGGCAGAATGGCTCGTAGGACGGGTGACATGCTTGGTCCAAATGTCGAACGGTGAATGACACACACTCTGTCTGACCCTCGTATTTATAGTGTCAATACCACAGCGCCAGGGTGAATAGGGCACAGACTAGTATGAGGCCAACCAGCCGGCGCTGGTTCCGGCGTGAGCGCTCCTGGTCCAATCGAGACTTGGGGTAGAGTGTGCTAAAAATAGATTACCAGCTAGCGTGCTATAAAAGGGAAGCGGCCTTGCCATTTCATCAGACACTCTATCAACCACCAAGATGTTCACTTGCACAACTTGCCAGAAGCAGTTTACTCGTCTAGATAATTTACGACGCCACGAGGCCTCCACCCACAACGATGGACTGTATACTTGTATAACCTGCGCACGGTCATTTAATCGGGAAGATGCTTTACTGCGCCACGAACGTTCAATTCATGGGCCATCCAAGCGTCCATGCGAGGATTGTGATCAACTCTTCAAACGACGCAGTCAGTTGCTGCGACACCAACGGTTGATTCATGCCCATGAGCATGAACGACAACTTCCTACTGAAGAGGAGCCACGGAAGGTGAGATCCAGTGAAGATAAGCCCGGGGAGACGAACGCCACTGGTGATGCGATGAAGGAGAGCCCGCCTATACCCACAGTTGAGAAGAGCCTGAATATCCAGCCGGACCCCAGCGTTACGGTTTCGAGTCCTGACAACATCGAACATTTTCTGGTGGAGCCCATAAATGTTCCTAGCGATCTCTTACAGGACAACCATCCAATCAGTGACATCGATCGGCGCCATTGGTCCATGACACGGTACTGTTTCCACCCTCAAGATATCTACAATTTCCCACTGACCAACCGCACCTGTCTACGCAGCTACGTGGAAGCCATCTTCAATGATCAAACTACGGCCTTTACATTGAATGTCGCTTTCGGGTACATCTTACGTCACAAAAAGACGGACCAGTTACAGTATTATTATCCCAGTGCCAACAACCATGTGTTTGACCAGCCGGTCACCATCATTAACCGGGGGTCACTAGAGACGATGCTGGAGATACTGGACACCGTGGATGCCTTGAGATGGGCGCATCGTCAACGCCCCAACATTCAATGGGTGGTAGAGAGGGTAACCAATGTCACGTTTTTCCTGACCAAGCTGACCGATCACCCCCATCGGTTGAATGTGTCACCCGTGCACTGATGAATATCATGCCGTACACACACTCTATGTCTACATGCTGCTCGCTGACTTGAGCTCAGTAAACCCTTGTACCTAATGTGACAATGTGCTAAATAATAAAACATGGTGTTTGATATTTCAACTTGTTTTGCTGTGAACATACTAAACATACCCAGGGCGGCTCCCCCCAGCCTGGGTATGATGTAACATTGGGGTAATAAACTATATAAACATTACTAAACGTGTTGTTTTTTTCACGACAACCGCTATCCGATTGTATAATACTCCGCGCAGGCTATTTTCATACACCTCGGCCACCGCGCATGCGCAGAAGGCCGATATGTCAACCCCACACCCAGCCCATTAGATGCCCCCTCCCCTAAGCTTCACTTTGATACCTCACTCGACCCCATCGGACCATTTTATCTAGGGACTACTTTTTCTCCGCGGAAGGTTTTTCCCGCGACCGAATCACCGCCAGACATGACCGCGGATGAATACATCTTTCACAGCCGCCATCTTAAACCCACCACCCACCCATCCACCACACTTGCACTCACTCACACCGGCCGCCATCTTAAACCCACCACCCACCCATCCACCACAGCCGCCATCTTAAACCCACCACCCACCCATCCACCACAGCCGCCATCTTAAACCCACCACCCACCCATCCACCACAGCCGCCATCTTAAACCCACCACCCACCCATCCACCACAGCCGCCATCTTAAACCCACCACCCACCCATCCACCACAGCCGCCATCTTAAACCCACCACCCACCCATCCACCACACCCCATGTGACACAATACGCGCTTCTGATTGGCTGTCGCGTGACGTCACAGAGGTCATATGCAAATTTCTGAGGTCAAGGGCCATCGTTTTACTCTTTGTATACTACTGACGTGACCCCTTAGAATAATGTATACTTTGGCAAATATTACATAAAAATATGCCAGCTATGACCAGTTCCAAATTTCGTCCAGGGTTAATACATGTAGATTGTTCTCTCTAGCGGCGCTTAGCGGTTAGCGGAGATCCGCGCAAATAAGTATAGGGCAAATCTCGGATTAGTTAGATTCATGGTCCACTACGTTAGTGGAAGTGGTTATTACCAGGTGTCGAGCACTGCGGTCCTTATCCTCGAAAATATTATGTCATATTAATATTCAGACTTCAGCATACACGAAAACAGCCAAAATGTCCCAGCAAAGAATGTTCAGTGCCAAATTGTACCAATACATTAAAAAGCAACATATTGACACAAGAATAATCTATATACCAATGCCATTTAGAAAGTATAGGTTAAATTTATATCCAATTATTTTTAGGATGTCACCTTCTTGATAAATCACAAATACTAGTGCAGGATGGGTCAGTCCAGCGCCCTCAGAGTGTGGCACCAAATCGCCAGCAGTAAATACAAGCGGTCTAGACCTCTCGGCCATCTCAGCTTCCACGAAAAGAGGAAGTTTGGAGACGGGAGTCTAGATTACGTACATTTACTACCCCTCTGATAGACTGAAAATGGCACAGCTCCTAAAGTCGATATTATATATATATATACTAATGCCATTTAGAAAGTAGGTAACATTTATATCCAATTATTTTTAGCATGTCACTTTCTTGATAAAGCACAAATAGTAGTGCTGGATGGGTCAGTCCCGTGCGAGACTCGAGCCCGTGCCCTCAGAGTTTGGTACCAAATCGCCAGCAGTAAAGGCAAGCGGTCTAGACCAAGAATAATCATTTGGAAAGTAAACGGCCGATTTCTTGTTGAGGGGTATTTCTTGAATAAAAAGAGAATGTGTAAGTTACAAATCTGTATGTATCTACATTAGCGACAATGTTGAAAACAACCGTACTGTAGCCATAATGCAGTGACGACAGATAATGACCGTAACTAATAGTAATTCAGAAATTCTCCGTTACTGACATAGCAGGACGCAGCACATATCCAAATTTAGCTTTTTTCAAGTGATATATACTTCCGCGCTTATTTACAAATTTGATCGTAACGTTGCCATCCAACTGTATGCTGCCATGTAGAATATATATATTTCTAATACCACAAACAAATTTGTATTTAATATCGCGTCGTATAAACCCATACACCCCGAGTGATGTCTTGCTACTCGGGATATATAAAAGTAACTTCATTGGAAACGACGCTCTCGCTTCAAAACTACAGCTGACCATATCTAAATATCTAGCCAACTTGTCAAAATTTAATGGAATAAAGTCCTATTGAATCATTTTCACTGAAGTGTAATTCGTTCCGAAAATGAAATCCTGTTTCCGAACGAAATAAATACCGAATAGATGTATGTTGGTTGTGTTGTGGCGCGTTTCTCGCAGTGTACTAGCTAAATGCGGACAGTTTCGTAGCCGAAATGACCCTCTGAATTTGTCCGTTGTATCGTTGGTTCTAAATGATAGACCTTCTCAATATTTTTTCTATAATATAAAAAGGCTTGAGGCGTAATAAATCCGTTATTCAGGTCCCCCCGGTGTATGGAAAGTTACAACATTTAGGGAAACCTGAATAACTATAGGGCGCGGTTGCACTACAGTTTGATCCGGACCTGACCCGGACCAGGAGTTGGTCCGATTTAGTTTTACCCGGATAAAAATGTTGTAGTGTAACCGCGCCTTTAGTGTCACATTTGGATATTTGCATAAAAATGCTGAAAATGCGCCGTAGTTCACTACGGTGACGCACAGCATGCATAAATCTGCATATCGTGAAAATGTTTTCCGCAGTAAGGCTGCACTGCTGTGTTACGTTTAAACGATAATTGAAAAACGCAACAGAAAGCTTTTGTGAAATCGAAGATTAACAATCAAATATTTATTTACAATGCTAAAATCATATACAAATTAAGTTAGGTCAATACAGCAAATTTAACCCAGATACGATCACAACCGCTTCTAGAAAGCTCCAAATAATTAACCCATATAACCGTATGTATACAAGCGTATAGATGTGCAGCGTAGATGTGTAGATGGCGCTGTGACCCAATTACCATCATAATACGGGTTTCTTCGTAATTTGGCCATTTGCAAATATGATAAATCGGTCAGGACAGCTTCGAGAGAATTCTATGATTATAATCACATAATAAGAAGCTCTATTATTCTAGAAATGTCCACAGTGTCTAATTTGATACTGCAATACCCTGACACTCCCCCTCTTAAAAGAGAAAGTTTCAAACTTGGAACTTTCTTGGCAATTCAGAACTTCATTACAAAACAAAATCTATGTTACAACAGCAAAAATGTTGACAAACATATGTACATTATATGCGAGACAAACAATCAGCGATCAAATTGTCCTCGCCCTTAATATGTCTGATTTCAATATTATAACTCCATCTCAACAATCTTTGATTTTTGCTTTTCATCTTACTTATGAAAACAAGTGGATTGTGATCACTTAATACAGTAATTGGCAACGATGAAGAAGTAACAATATGCTGTAAAGCCAATATCATTGCCAAACATTCTTTCTCAATGGTAGAATAATTTCTCTGATGTTTGTCAAATTTACGTGAAATATAACATATTGGGTGATCTACACCATCTATACATTCTTGTAAGAAAACGGCACCAGCAGCAACATCACTAGCATCTACAGCCAGTTGAACCAAAATCTGGTGCTGAAAGAACTGGTGCGCTCTTGAGTATGGTTTTCAGGTTTTCAAAAGCTGATTCACATTCATCGGTCCAAACAAAAGTTACTCTCTTTCTTAAGAGTCGAGTTAAAGGTTCAATAATATCTGACAAATTTGGACAAAATTTCCTGTAGTAACCAGCCATACCCAAGAAACGCATCAGTTGTCTCTTACATGTTGGTCTTGGAAATAGCGAGATAGCATTAACCTTAGCATCTACAGGTTTTACCTGACGCTGACCTACAACATGACTCCATGGCCACACGTGCATGTCCAAATTCACTTTTTCCAAGGTTGACTGTCAGCTTGGCGTCACTCAGCCGATTGAACAGTGCGCGAATTCTCTGTAGATGATCTTCCCATGTATCACTGTAGACAATGCCGTCATCAATGTAAGTCTCACATCCTTCCAAACCAGAAGTAACACGGTTGATGAGACGCTGGAACGTGGCTGGTGAATTTTTCATTCCAAATGGCATAACTTTGTACTGGAACAGACCCTCCGGAGTGACGAATGCTGATATCTCCTTAGCACGATCTGTCAGTGGAACTTGCCAAAATCCTTTCAGAAGATCGAACTTTGACACGAACTTGGCACTTCTCACTTTATCAATGCAATCGTCAATGCGTGGAATAGGGAATGTGTCTGTGTTTGGTCAATGTGTTCACCTTTCTGTAGTCAGTACACATCCTGTAACTGCCATCTGAGTTTGGAACGAGGATACAAGGTGAACTCCAGTTACTATTACTTGGTTCAATGAAGTCATTGTCCAATAAATACTGAATCTCTTTTTTCAGGTAGTTTTGTTTAATGGGATTCAAACGATATGGGTGCTGCTTTACTGGATTATAATCTCCGACATCGACGTCATGTGAAATTGTATCAGTCCGAGTAGGAATGTCGGGAAACAAATGTTCGAAGTTCTTCCTGAAACGCTGGCTCGAGATGACACAACTTGGAATCCAAATTAAGTAGAATGTCAGAGTTCTGTAATTTCGCCGCTGTCATGAGCTCTTCACAAGTTTCATTATTATCAGGGTCAGAACTAAGTACACTTACAGGATGGACAGTACTGTTAGTGCTATTCTGTCGATGTATAACTTTAACATATTTACATGACATAACTGTTTGACATAAGGACCATAATATCTAGCCTTAAGTGGATTGCCAAGAAGAGGCAGAAAAGCCAGTACCTTCTCACCAGGTTTGAAACTTTGTTTAAGGGCATGTTTATCATAGCTTATTTTCATAACTTTTTGAGCTGACTTTAAATCTGACATGGCCAAATCACGTGCTTTAGTCAACCTGGTGCGAAAGTCCGACACATATTGTAAGAGTCTACATGAGTCATGATCACTGTCTAGGAACTTTTCCTTTAGCAGTTTAAGTGGTTCTCTAACTGTATGACCAAAGACTAATTCAAATGGACTGAAGCCTAAAGACTCTTGAACAGACTGTCTTATAGCAAACAATAACAAACGTATGCCTTCATCCCAGTCTTTCTCAGTGTCAAAACAATAAGTCCTAATCATGTTTTTTAACCCCATCTGGCCTGGGCGATTTTGGGTTATTCGCAGCCTGGGGGGGGGCGGAAATATTTTCTCTACCACTATGGCTAGAGCGCTGAAACTTACCACACAGTATCTTTGGTTCAAGCTCTACCGGAAAATGTAAAAAAGTCCACGATGGCCCCCACGATGATGTCACAGTGACGTCATCTTCTCGGAAGCCATTTTTCGGCCCTTTTGGGGTCGATTTTTCGAAATGTTCATTTTTCCGATTTTTCTCTCGAATAAAATCAAATAAAATATAGAATAATTAGTTCTGAATAAATCAAATACTTTCAAGGCCTTTTAGGCAAGGAAAATGTGAAGAAAGGGAGCGAAAAGATTGAAAAACACGACTTTCGCGGATACCACATGGCCGCCATTTTGAATTTACCCATGATCCTCTGTCCGCGAGTATATGAAAATAGGCTCAAAATGACCCCAATAAAATAAGCTTAAAAGTCACCAAGTTTCAGCCTCCTCGGTTTTGTCGTTTCGGAGCAGCAGAGAAAAGTTCACTAGGGGGGCACTTTCCGCCCCACCCCCAGGCCAGGTAGGGTTAATGTCTGGTGGAATCTTTCTAATGCGCCTTGGCTTTCTGGGTGGTATGCAGATGATTTGAACTGCTTTATTCCCAATTCATGCATGAGTTGTTGGAAGATTCCTGACATGAAATTAGATCCCTGATCAGACTGAACAGACTGGGGTAGGCCGACAAGTGTGAAAAACTTAACTAAGGCCTTAACAATAGGTTTTGCCTTAACCCTATCTGGCCTGGGCGATTTGTGGTGTTCGCAGCCTGTGGGGGGCGAAAGTACCCCCCACCCTATATATTTTCTCTACCACTAAAGCTAGAGCGCTGAAACTTGCCACACAGTATCTTTGGTTCAAGCTCTACCGGAAATCCAAGATGGCCGCCATGATGACGTCACAGTGACGTCATCTTCTCGGAAGCCATTTTTCGGCCTTTCTTGGGGTCGCGTTTTCGAAATTTTCATTTTTCCGATTTTTCTCTCGAAAAAAATCAAATAAAATATAGAATAATTACTTC
The DNA here is from genome assembly GCA_036873755.1 of Hanleya hanleyi. Lineage (NCBI taxonomy): Eukaryota > Metazoa > Mollusca > Polyplacophora > Lepidopleurida > Hanleyidae > Hanleya > Hanleya hanleyi. The sequence goes on from JAVTVY010025305.1 coordinate 24,999, forward strand.
TGCATAAATAAAATACTTTCAATGCCTTTTAGGCAAGGAAAATGTGAAAAAATGGAGCGAAAAGATTGAAAAACACGACCTTCGCGGATACCACATGGCCGCCATTTTAAATTTGCCTATGATCCTCTGCCCGAGGGTATATGAAAATAGGCTCAGAATGACCCCAATAAGATAAGCTTAAAAGTCACTAAATTTCAGCCTCCACGGTTTTGTCATTTCGGAGCAGCAGAGAAAAGTTCAATAGGGGGCACTTTCCGCCCCTCCCCCCCAGGCCAGGTAGGGTTAATACTCCGTAAAGGAATGGCCTCCGGGAACCTGGTTGAAGCACACAGGATTGTTAACATGTATTGATTGCCTGACTTTGGTTTTGGTAATGGACCAACCCAATCTATAATCACTCTACTAAAGGCTTCCCCAAATGCAGGGATTGATTGTAGAGGGGCCTTTGGTATGGTTTGGTTTGGTTATCGCTATATAAATGACGCAGTGAAGGATATATATTCACCTTCACTGGATTTGAAGGAAACTACAGATAACCCTACAGGCACATCGTGATTAGACCTATATCTCTATAAAAATGAAGCGGGCCTTCTCTCTCGTCGACTGTATGACAAAAGAGATGATTACAATTTCGACATCGTAAACTATCCCTTTCTGGACAGTAATATTCCAGTGGGACCTGCATATGGCGTATACATATCACGCCTAGTAGCATTTGCTAGATCCTGTGTTAAATGTGATGATTTTAATCAACGTCACAAAACATTGTTGCAGAAACTTATAAAACAGGGCTATACCACCAAGCGCCTCCGCTCAAAGTTTCTCAAATTTGGCGATACATATCGCATGTGATAGCAAAATACGAGCGTATGGCGTTACGTGTCGTCACTTGTGTCTAATTCCGCTTACCTTGGGTAAGCTGGGGCTAGGGGGCTAGGGGCTAGGGGCCGTATGAACCCATGTACTTCAAGATCCTCATGGTACTCATATGAACAGGCACAATCAAAGCCTGACTGAGATACATCAATCTTTAGATGACGACTTTACAACGAATATTATGGATTAAGAATACTGATCAGCGATACGTATTTGATAATTTTGGAACATCATGATGTCTTGTCGCCATCAATGAAAACTGTTGACCGCTTCTCTCTTGCAGGAAACAAGCCTATGTTTATGTATACTATGATTGTCTTTTTGAATTTGGTGCTAATACTGTTATATGGAATAGGGAATAGGTCTTTGGATTATGGACGCGGATATTCTCTAATGGACGACGGCTGTAATTCCTACCATTTGACATGTGTGGCATGACCTACAAAATTCCGCAACATCTTTCTTTAAATTTGGCCAATAAAAATGATTTAGAATTTTGTAATATGTTTTGTTAACACCTAATGGCCTGAAAGAGGCTTTTCATGGGCTAGTCTGAGGATATCTCAAAGATATGACTTTGGTACCACAATCTGATACTTAACTGCCCACTCATCATCAGGTGCCACATCTGGCGGTCGTCATTTGCGCATAAGAACACCATTCTTACAAAAATAACACACAGGCTCTTGAGTTACATCACACTCATCTACTGCCCTGTCAAACAACTTGGAAATGTTCTTGTCACTATGCTGTTCATTAACCAACTGTGATTTTGAAATTTTGTCATTAGAGCATTCCAATTTTCTATCAAAATGTGGCTTATCAGGCCCATCATTTAAACACACAAAGGTGTCGGCCAAACACACTTCATCGATGACGTCATCTTCAAGAGCCTTTTCAGACTCCTCAGCCAATTTACTCATGGCTCTAGTAACTGCACAAGCAGGATACAAACTTTGAATTTCGTCTTCAACTGGATAATGAATCTGATCCAAACAAGGCTTGTCAGTTACAATCGGGTTAACCCCGACCTTATCTCCCGCAAAATCATTGCCAAGAAGTAATTGAACAACCTCAAATGGTAAACTACCTTTAATACCTACCGTAACAGGTCCAGAAATCAAGTCGGAAGACAGATGAACGTTATGGAGCGGAACGGGTGTGTAATTTACAGAATCTACCCCTTAAATCAGAACATTACCGCCTGCAGATGAAGAATCAGAAAACGGCAAAATATCTGCCAACAAAAGAGACTGGGATGCACCCGTGTCTCGCAAAATCTTTACAGGAGTAGCATTAGAAAAATCACTTGAAAGTGACACAAAACCATTGTGGATAAATGGTTCAAAAATCTCCATAACAGGATTTGAAAAACTGTCAACCTTATCCTTGATAGCACTAAGAGGAACAGTGTTCTTGACCATCTTGACGTCATATAAACTATGAACATCACTAACCTGCTTGGGTATTGATCCTGAAGTGAGTAAACCACTAGGCTTTAGAAAAGCTTGATCTTGTTGTCTTCTTTTCAATTTAAAACAATCAGTCATTAAATGGCCGTCCCTCTTACAATAGCTGCAAACGGGGGACTTATTTTGAGTGTTAAAAGTGGGTGACTGAGATTTTGTTTGACCTTTGACCGAGCTGGGGTTAAAAGTTTTAGGCCTTGAGAAAGAACTGTGTTTTTTTACTGGAGAGATTAGACTGGAATGAACTTGGCTTAGCAGCACTGACAAATGATAATTTGTGTGTCAGAGCGTACTCATCAGCAAATCGGACTGCTTGGTCTAAAGTGTTGGCATTCTTTTCATCAAGAAATCTTCTAATATCACCATGGATACACCTTTTAAATTCCTCTATCAGCATAAGCTGTCTAAGATTTTCAAAGTTGTTGTCAATTTTAACCGAAGCACACCACCTATCAAATAACTGTTCTTTTGAACGAGCAAATTCTACATGAGTCTGAGAGTTTTCTGTTGCACAACTACGAAACATGTGTCTATATGCTTAAAATCCTTCACTATATCATAATTTGATGCTTGCTCTACCGTCAATTGAGTGTAAATGTCCATTGCCTTTCCGATCAAAACAATTTGAAGAAGTAAACTCCAATTTTCTTTTGGCCAGTTTAAATTTTCAGCAATTTTCTCAAAATAAAGAAAATATTTATCAACTTCTTTTTCCTGAAATGGTGAGACGAGACGTATTTGGCGAGCTGCATCAAGTTTTGATTGTGATTGTACAGGTGCATCTGCAGGAGGACTTGTTCGCGACTGTAATTCCAAATGTTTCATTTCTAACTGAAACCGCCTATCTTTCTCTTCTCTCTCTAACTGAAACTGTCTTTCTTTCTCTTTCTCTCTTTCCTCTTTTTCTAACTTTTCTCTCTATAATTTTTCCTCTTTTTCTAATTCTAATCTCTTTAATACCAGCTGATTTTGCAATTATAATTTCTTTATTTCCAAATAATCAGCTGTTTCCTCAGTTAAATCAAAATCACTTTTCTCCCAAAGTTGTTTGCTAACAAAATGGTCAATAATGAGTTTCTTAATTTCTTGCTTTCTCCAAGATGTTTTAACTTTAATTTGCAGGAATTTACACAGCGCGAACAAATCCTCTTTGCGTAGTTCGTCAAATTCCTCCTGACTAGGCTTTGATGCAAACTGTGCTGGGTCAAATGACATGCTGATAATATACTAATCCGCGACTTCACAAATTCAGACAATGTATCAATTTAGAATTATGTTGCAAAGCTGGAATGTAAACAGACAGGCCCCTAATTTCTGTTACGTCTAAACGATAATTGAAAAACGCAACAGAAAGCTTTTGTGAAATCGAAGATTAACAATCAAATATTTATTTACAATACTAAAATCATATACAAATTAAGTTCGGTCAATACAGCAAATAAATGTCAATTAAAGTCTTACTGTTCAATGCTATACCGGTGTATCTCTCAGAGTCCGTATTAACGTGCAAATCTCAATACAGTCCGTGCCAACGGGCAGAAATCGCGTTTCTGTATTTCGATAGTCCAATACCGCTCAGCTGTTGTCCAGTTTCCGTCAGTTCAACCACGTAGATAATACAGCGGGCAAACACACAAGAGTAATCCAACAGGAATATACAATCCAGCAGTCAGTAATCTCAGGCAAAGGTAATGTCCAGTAGCACAATCTTATGCACCCACATAGAAGCCGTTTGAATCTCCCTCCGACCACTGAACGTCCGGCTATTTATACTCTATCGAGCATTCAAGATTATTCTATCAAACCAAGAAGCTTCCACCGGTACAGCAATGACGTATGATTTTAACCCAGATACGATCACAACCGCTTCTAGAAAGCTCCAAATAATTAACCCATATAACAGTATGTATACAAGCGTGTAGATGTGCAGATGGCGCTGTGTAGATGGCACTGTGACCCAATTACCATCATAATACGGATCTCTTCGTAATTCGGCCATTTGCAAATATGATAAATCGGTCAGGACAGCTTCGAGAGTATTCTATGATTATAATCACATGATACGTAGCTCTATTATTCTACACATGTCCACAGTGTCTAATTTGATACGGCAACACCATGACAACTGGTACACTTACAGTGCTCTTCTAGAGTACACCATAACGTCCTTGGTTCTGGACGGTACTGTAACGGCCTGTTTCTGTTTCTTATGGGAGATTTACGTTTTTCATCTGATTCTTTTGGATTATAAAACAGCATTATATGCCTTTCGGACCCTATAACAGTCAGTGTCTTAATATTTAATTTCAGTTTCTTATTACATTTATCGATGCGGAAAATAACGAAATGTTTCCTTTGAAAATAAATACTCGCACTAAAACAAAATAAATTCGTGGATGGAGTAAATTTAGGGTTCAAAAAGTGTGCTATAACTGCGAATAAGCTACCAATCTGCAACCTTTATCACGTATGGGTAACAACGACATACAACCACCGCTTAAATGAATATGGAGCGAAACTGCCATGTTCATTGGTATCAGCAGAATTAAAATGATAAAAAAAAATTTAAACATAAAAAAGGCGAAAATAAATGCTTCATTCGATTTTTACGTCACTGTTACGTCGCCAGATGACATGATATTTACATGGGTCAGTAGACGAGCACCTAAGTGTAAAGTGTGAGAACTTTCAGATCTCCAGAATCTCTAGGTTAAAGAAATATGTTGAAGGGACGATATCCGACCATCCCAGAATTAATAAAATCTTTCAACTCAAGTGGTATCAGTTTCGTTTGTTTCTGTGGTCATATTACATGTGTAATTACGCGTTTACTCTCATAAAAATAACGTTTACTGTGTTGAAATTTGACATAGTGGGTGACCTCTATAATCTCGCTTGAGAGCATAAAGTTACCGGAGACAATACAGAAATAATTTAATGTATATTCATGACCGTAAGGAGAGTAGACCTAAGGTATTATAGGTTAAATGTATCTATTGTAATTGAACATCAAATCCATCAAATCCGTACAGGTATATTTACTAGGACTAATGTAATCCGTACAGGTATATTCACTACGACTAATGTAATCCGTACAGGTATATTCACTAGAACTAATGTAATCCGTACAGGTATATTCACTAGGACTAATGTAATCCGTACAGGTATATTCACTACGACTAATGTAATCCGTACAGGTATATTCACTAGGACTAATGTAATCCGTACAGGTATATTCACTAGGAATAATGTAATCCGTACAGGTATATTCACTAGGACTAATTGATAATGACCTCCATGTCGGACTGGAATGACCTTTTCCCACAAGAAGAAAGTTTAATTAATTCAGAAATTAATGAATCTCGTACTAAATAGAAGTCAACGTGTATTGATATCATTATCCAACCTCTTCATGTAAGTGTCGTGTGATTCATTTTCCATTTATATTTCTGATGGCTTTATTGTATATCTACCGCTAACTTTAAACAGAGTCAGCGAATGGCTTCCGATATGATGTGACAGTATGCTAGCTTCAAATTCAATGGAATTTGATGGATTCAATCCCATAATAAAATGGAAGATAACGGTTACTATTTGAAAAACAATTTTGAAATTCACATGTAGGTCTTCAGAACAGAGTTGAATCAGCTTTCCATAGAAAGTTTTTTTTTTAATTTCGTTGAATTTATTATCCGCCTATTTGTGCATGGATATTATACAGATATTTATCACGCGACAATAGGAAGAACACAAAATGTGAATAAATACATATATAAATGACGTGAATATACAGTTATATTTTATATGTTATAGTATATATTATGAGTATGTTCTTCCCTTTCCGTATATTTATGGTTTAGTATTTTTTAAATTAAATATCTTAAGCAATCATATTGAAACTTCCTGTATTTACAAAAGCTTATCCAACTCTGTATATACATGCACATATAGCTTGTATGCGCACACACATGCGAATGCAATATGGACGCTTGCAACACATACACACATATTATATATACATATATACAGTTTTATATACTTATTTTTGGATGTTACCATATTGTAATACAGATGAGCTTCTTGTGTAAGCACAGTATGCTACAAGCAGAAAAAACAACAGACAGACAGTTTATAGACCGATAAACTACACAAAAAGAGAAAACAGACAAAGAAATACAGAATCTCCCTATAGAAAGTGTTCGCCAGATTGAACATTAATTTGACAAAAATACTAGAATTAACAGATACTTTCTCAAGCGTTCTGCGGTCGTTATGATCACACATTCTTTGCGAAACATTGTAAAAAGTACCCCTCCCGTCATTTCCCCCACTTTTATGCATACGGACAGGACAAGAGGCTTCCTTTCAAATTCATCTTCAGTCGCGAAACCGATGTAAACATTGCTGAATGCTACATTAAATCTAAATCTCTCTAAGAATGGAATATGTTATAATTACAACTTGTGAGGTACTGTAGTTAAACTTTTTGACAGAATGTTGCTGTCCTATTCTTCCTCCACCAATTGCATATTTTCGCCAACCCATTCATTTCAGGGACAGATCCGATACTTCATCGAAGCACAGAACAATTGCAGGCCTTGCACCCCTCAAGATGGTCATTCTGGTAGGTTAGAAGAGAGGACTGGCAGGAGTATAATTAAATGTTAGTTATAAAACTGGGTACCGAGTTCTGGGTGGGACTTTAGAGTGGGTCATCTCGGTCACAAATTTTCCTCAGGAGACGGGACTCAAATATTCGGAAATTTCAAGTTGCTTCAGCCAAACAGCCAAGACGAAAATCTGGTAGCACAATTAACTTTGTTGATAAGATGACTTTGCAGGGTATGGGCGAGGAAGGGGAGAGATGCGGACACACATTATTAGGCATAATAACATAATTTGAGATTGAAATGTCGGATGATGGCCCATTCTTGGATACATTTTCTAATCAATTGCTCACGGACCATTCAAGTTGTCTGTCCAGATTTATTTTCTTTTCTCTGGGTTACTATATGGGATATTTTGCACTCCATCCCAATACTATTGTCCAACACTGTGTAACAGTCTGGGAGTGAGTGGGTGTTAAGGATTTAACGTCGCTGACAACAATTTCTTAGTCATATGCCCATGGTGTGCCAACAGGCGACAGAGCGGTCCCAATGCCTCCGTTTTAAAGTGCTGTCCCATCGAAGCAGTATGCTGTGGGCTGCACAATAAGACACCTAGTGACAAGTCCAATTTCTTAAGTCTCAGGGCCAACTCGGCCAGGAATCAATCTCAGGACATCACGCTTGCGATATGGACTCTCTAACCATTAGATTCCTGTAGTGCAGTCCATAGCCGTGGTTAGATCACTAATATGAGTGAGTGAGTGGGTAGGATTTAACGTCGTTTTCAACATTTTTTTCGGTCATATCAGGACGGCGAATTGTAGAGAGAGCTTCATGGTACACTCCGCAAGAACCTGATCAGAAGTATATTTTGTCACATTTTTGATTGGGGCTTTTTTCCGAGAAATCCTGAGAAGCATTACAGTGTGTATAGACGTTATTATTCCCGGTAAAATAGAGTATACATCCATGCACTTTAGGGCAAGGGAAATGCAAAACAAAACATGGAAAATAAAATAAATAACTTTTAAAGCATGCAGTGTGGCTGCCATTTTAGGTTTACCGATTCAGGCAACCTACATTCATATAGACAGATAACCTTAAAACGATCATATTGGAATCTATTAATCAAGCCCAGGCCGTTTGTTTAACCCTAACTGCCCATGAGGGTGGGGCGGATAACGCCTTGTTTACCCATATTCATCGCAGGCAAATACAGGTAGATTTTAAGTACTTGCCTGGGCTTGACTGGATTCAATTCCGCATAAGTTTTATAAAAATAGACATATGTTATTGCTTTGATCTTCAGGCATGACTTTATAGGCAGCGTGGCAGAACCAGTTCGACTTTAGTGACACTTGCGTGGTTCAAATATTGAATTTGCTGGCGTTTCTCGCATTAGAAGACAAGATGTCTGATTTGGAATATAGTATTAGTAGATCTCACACTTTGCTCTTCTAGTTTCTTTATTCTGCAACTCTATAATCTACCGGTATATTAGGGTTTTTGAAGTCAATTCTTAGCGCGTTGTCTAATTGCCGAACTGTTCCATTTCCTACAGTCTTCATGGGTAGATTTGCTTTGCACTTCAGGCCACCTCTAAGCTAATCGCGAGTGAATACAAATGTTGCATAGTCATTATAAAACTGCAAGTAAGGCTACTTTCACTTGGAACAACCGCGGTATCAGATGAATGCAAATCTATCTTCCATAAACATTTAATAAATCGAAATGCAATTATAATTATACTTAACTCGCTTAGAATACGTAATTCTTATCTACTCTTGATAAGCAACTCGAAAGTCTAAATCTGTTTGATTCCAATTACGTTCACGTAGTCCAGCGGCATAGCTCCAAATATCGATGGAATTGTTCATTTTTTGATACCAGCAAGAGACTGAAAGAAGGATACCTTGCGGTCATTTGCTGATATTGTGCCAAGCTGAAAAACGACTGGTTGCCGAGTTATCCCCATTCAAAAGTCGGGGGGGATAGTTGATTTTTTTCAAAATTATAGGGTTGAGATACGAGATCATTGATGTTTTTGTTAAAAATGAACGAATTCATTAAATTCTTTCTGTACATTGGTCTGAAATAATAGTTTTACAACGTGATATCAGAAAATGTATTCATGGGTAAATGTGACGTCATCTGGGGACCGTATAAAAATTACAAAGCACAGATTTTTAAAACAGTTGCTAAGACATCGTTTTGTGCACTGGGATGAGATTATTGTTAAAATTACTGCTACAATCACAGATTAAACAGGTAATTGATTTCTCATTGCCTTGATATCTGAATCAGATAGAAAAATACAATAAGACAGGGTTTTCCACAGCTTGAAATAATGACTATATTTCTGGAATTTCTCACGTTCACAAAACGTAAAGTATGCCTTGCATATTCATATTTATTCACTCAAAGAATCTGTATACTCGACTCACAGCACAAAGTAAAATCCTCCTTAAATTGATTTTATTTGGCTTACATCGATCATCACAACACTTTAATTATATGTCCTGTTTTATTTATCATTTAAAATTGTGAAAATGGTGTGAAAATTGCTGTGAAAATGTGTCTGCCAGTATGTGAGGCTCATAAACCACTTACGGCAGCCATTTCCAGTTTCATGCGGGTTCCGGTTTGGCAACTTCTGGGGTTTCGGTAAGGACATTTTGTCTTTCCGGTCCCGTTATGAGGCCCGCTGTGACAACTCCCGGTGGGGGAGACTTCCGGTACAATCGGATCTACAGTGGCCTAGTTCATTTGATTCCATTCGTGTTCGGGTCTCCTTTAGCTTAGCTCTCGGGTTAATTCGGAAGTTTCGGGTTTTGGTGAAATAAACCAGTTCCGACAACTTTTGGCGTCCACTTCCGGTTATGCGCACGTTCCAGTTGAGGTCTTTGCACAGTTTCCGGTTCGGGCATCACATCCGCTTGATCTGTAAGCTGACCCATCGATGAAGCGTCATGGGATCGTGCATCGACGCTCTATTCGGTTTCTGACATTAATCAAAATCCAGAGCGGCATTCATTTTCCGAGGTTTTACATGCTCTTTACGAGATATACCTGGATATGACACGACCCCAGCCACCGACGCCCTCTCGCCATGGCAGAGACTCCACCCATGGCAGCCAGGCAGACGACGTCATTACCTGTGTCACACGCTATTCATGGATTATGTTCCGTTCTTGAGGCGGTTTTAGACCAGTCTAATACGTTTTACGAGAACGGCGTGCACTCTTTAGGTTGATTTCATCTTCGGATCCACTTCTGGTGGAGAAGTCTACCTCCAGTGTACGACATCCATGATTTAGCGTATGACTTTAAGGTCGCTGATCCGGAACTGAAATTTGCCCATATTTACAAGTCAAGGCAATAAGGTTTCAGTCAAGATCTTGATCCTGCTAACTGGCAACCAGTCTTCTACTCTTGAAGATGTCACACGACAGGGGGTAACCATTACCTCTCATCCACTGTGTCGAGCAGGCTGTCGTACTCACAGTTAGCAACCAGTTGCACTTCTGAACTGCTTTTACTGGTGGATCTGCAGAACGTGGCTTTTAAGTCTAATGCGGACGCATTAGTTCTATCCACGTTCAATGCGGCGATGCCAGTTCACGTTAGACGCTAGTCTTACCTGTCATTCGTGGTGAACTATTCTTCATATTTGGTCCTTCGATCTTTGAAGAGCAATTGCCTGCATAATCGCTGTTGTTTAATGGCATTATCCCGTCTCCAAGGGAATCAGTAGAGTAGGGTAAGCCTGTTTCTACTTCTAGAGCGGGTGGTTCGGGGGCCACTATCGGGCGTCTACCGACGTTTCCGGTTCCCCAACCAAACATTCCAGACTGACTACTTCCGATTCAAATCCGAAGGGAAAGTAACAGCTAGTGGTCTGGAAATAAGCCACAACAGTAAGACGAGATTATTCCCGACTGAAGATGGGAAACGCTGGTAAGAAGCAGCGGGATGGGCGACATTTCGGGCTGTGTCAATTCTTTTGTCATGGCAGGATTTCGATTTGCCACAACTTCCCACCAAAACCCAATCGTCTTGTACAGGAAGTTCAAGGGTTTCGACTGCTTCAACGTCGTCTCCTATTCCAGTACGTACGGCGTATCTTCTGGAAACACAGGCATCTGTGGACAAGCTCATCCAGAAGCAAGCTATAATAGAACTTCCGGTCGCCGACCGGTCCCCTGTGTTCTATTCTCCGGTGTTCCTTGTACCAAAAAGGGATACACCAGAAATGCGCATGATTATCAATCTGCGCACGCTGAACAAGGATTTCCTATCTAAACCTCCTCACTTTCGCATGGAATCCTTTCGGTCTATCAAGACCGCCATGGGGAATGCATCTACGGGATGCTTATCTGCGTATCCCGATCCATCTGAAGTACCGGAAGTACCTGAGATTGATGGTCGGCGCTCGCCGTTTCCGGATAGATCTGTTTGCCACTCGCTTCAACCATCTACTTCCTCTGTACATGTCTCCAGTACTGGACCCACAAGCAGTGGGAGTAGATGCGCTGTCACAGGATTGGACGGGGCTAATAGCCTATGCGTTTCCGCCTCCGGCAATCCTGCCTCTAGTACTACAAAAGATACGACAGCACCGCTGCATAGTGTATCTAGTTGTCCCCTGGTGGCCAGCTCGCACGTGGTTTCCCGACCTCCTAGACATAGTGGTCGACGTTCCAAGACGTCTTCCATTATGGGGGGAAAACTACTTCGTCAATCGAAGTTAGCCGTTTTCCACCATTAACCTCAGATGTTCGACCTGCACGTGTGCAAGTGCTCAGGAATTAACTCTGAAGCGGGATTTTCTCGGGAAGCTAGGCAGAGAATGGTCACTTCCACTCGAAGCTCCACTTCCGCATGTTAACAAGGAAAGTGGCAGATCTTCCAGGAGTGGTGTTTTGGAAGAAACACTGATGCGAGTCATGCCTCTGGTCAACAGATAGCAGACTTCCTGTTATTTCTGTTCAATGAATAGGGCCTGGCACCATCAACTGTGGATGGTTACAGATCAGCTTTGTCTAGGATTAATCCAGCTTCTGATCCTAATCTAACGTCTCTGGTTAAGTCGTTTAGGATTGATGGACAAGCCGATGCTCGTAACTTCCACAATGGGATTTGGCGTTAGTTATGCGGAGACTTTCTGAACCTCCGTTTGAACCCATAGCTACCGTCGATTTGAAGTTTTGCCGTATAAAACTGTGTTTTTATTGACATTAGTGTCAGCGGCGAGAGTGTCTGAGTTGCATGCTCTGGACGTTATGCTTCTAGTATATATATTGTGACCAATCCATGCTCTCCACTGGTGGGATTTCTCTATGTTGCCATAAAGTGTTAAAGTCTTGGTTGAATCCTGCCTTGTTTCGATTTACTTACCCTCTCTACAAAAGAAAATAAACTGAAATGAAACAAATGCAGCACTTCTAAAAAAAACTTTCAAATTTGCCAGTAATTCAAGGACCACCCCTTGAGCAAGTCACGTGGTCATGATTTATAAAATTTTCATTAGTTAAGCTTGGAAATTTGACTTTGTTTTGTTTAACGCACACTGGAAACAATTATGGAACGGTTCAGTTCAATAATCTTGTGCAACCATCGCGTGATTTCAAAATTGTCAAATCGACAAAATGAGATATTTTTGCATGTTTGCTAAAGTATTATTCTATCGTATTTTCCATCTGATTTTAATAATTTCACATAAACGGTTATTTTTCCATAAAATGACAGCACAATAATTACTGTTGACAGAAATTTAACAAATCTGCGTGCAGAAATTGCGCCTTATCACGTTTTCAATACGTTTTCAATTTTCATTAGTTATTATGGAACGGTCCCTTAATGATGTCATATTGTATCAATGAACGCATTTTTTTTGCATTATCTACTAGGACTGTTATTGTGTGCCAATATACAATAAAAATTAGATTGATAACTTCACTGGTTTTGAAGATATACGCAATCTCGTACCCCTACCCCCTTTTATTTTATAACTATTTTTACTCCACCCCATAATATTCGAAGAGGGTTAACGACACAGCCAGTGATTTCTCAGCTTGGCACAATATCAAAAAATGATCACATGAAGTTTCTCTTCCACAGTACCAAATTTCATGCTGGTATCACAAAATGAACAATTGTTCAGCTATGCCGCTGGACTAACGTATGGCTGTCAGGACCTATCATGTTACCAAATATTACTGACGGAGACAGTTGTTTATCACTTACATATTAAATAATTCTTATTACATATAATTGTATTTAACTTTTTTCTTCAAAATTACAAATACATATGTTCGATTCGAATTACTTTCGCATGTGGCCATCATACCAGCAAATATAATCGTTAAATACAATTGGTTGTCACTCACATATTAAATAGATGTGGATACAATTATTAGACATAATTGTATGTGGATACAATTATTAGATATCATTTCAATTCACCGAGACATTACATATACATCTATGCGATACAATTTACTTCCACGCATAGTTAATATTTGATATGGTCTACCACACGCATCGCATAATTGTAATTAAAGCTATTATACACAAATATGTCTCCTCCAGCACTTAACATAATGAAATAAAAAAGTTCAATTGTCAATGTCATGGCGTCAAATATAGCGGTTAAATTCTATTTTATTTCATATGATAATGTACAGCGTTAACCCTACCAGGACTGGGGTGAAATATGCCCCCCCCCCCCCACTATCAAACTTTCTACCCCATATCCGGAACGACGAAAACTTGAAAGATGATTCAACAATCCATATGACATATATAGAGGATCTTACACATGTGGCTATTTAATATGAAAGTTATGACACGAGTTGAGTAAGTTTTATATGTTTCGAGCTTTAGCGACATAACTATTTTTAAATAAATTATAAACGCAATAATTCAAAAGATTTCATTATCAAGTCTGCCCCAAAATTTCTTTTCTTTGTTTCATTCTCAACAAAAAAACGGCCCTGGCTCTGGCGCATCACAGCCTTACAAGTTGCTGTATACGCTAAGCCAATATATTTCCAAAATGCAACAGAGCTTGAGCACCGCCCTTTAAAGCTGTTCAGTTTTCAGAGTATTTCAAAATATCGCACACCATTTCACAACAGAATGGAATAAGTTTAATTTGTTAATTGGCCGCTCTTCATACATTATTTATTTTGGATCATGTCATTCCACGGGTTACACTCGTGTTCGCTGCATGTCATCACGCGCGCGACAGGTTGGCGAGTTCTCAGCGAGGTAACGACATGCTAGGCCGACACGATCATTTTGAATACGTAATCCGTTTGAAGTCTCTAATCATCCAGATCTATTGCAAGAAATAAACAAACATAGGGAAGAATCCATGCAGATATTCCGAAAGAATGATCAAACGTTTACTGTCGAGATCTGACGGGATACAGTACTCAAAATGGCGGTCTGGCTCGATTCGCCAAACAAAAATGACGGACTACGACCGGTACGTGAGTACTTTATACAAAATTTGAAGCTCAAAACCGTCGAAATGATGCATTGCAAATCATTGCTGCTTGTATGGCTATTAACAATTATAGTATGCAGGTCGATGCATGTATCTGGATAAAATGATCGTCTGGCAGACATCTATGTTGTTGCTGCACTTGTAAACATAGTATTTCGTAGTAAAATTTTATCAGTGGGAAAAATTGTTCAGTGACGTCACCATGCACCATGCGTAGTAATTTATTTTCTCACGCTACATGTATTATCCAATCAGCGGGTTTGAAAGTGTTATTCCCCTAGGTGCATACGATAAATATATCATGCCCATATGTCCCTAATAACACGGCAGTTATGTGATAAATATATGCAAATACTGTGTATATTTGAAAACAGTGAACGGTCTACTCGAATACAACCTTCGTACTCGAAACATACGCCAACTAAGTTAATTTTATCTAAAATTAGCATTTTCTGTAATGAGCAATTGGCCTTCATTGGGACAATTCAGTGGCCGACATAGATCAGAAAAAGTGGACACTTTGTTACCCTATAGTCCCTCATATCGGGTTCGTTTAGCCTAAACGCATGTCCCATGAGCAGAGGATCATGAGTAAATTCAGAATGGTGACAACTGTTGTGTGATTGAGAAGATGCATTTAAGGACGTGTATCATACCTCAAGGTTCAAATTTAGGAAACAAATGTTATTAACAGCCCGTAAGTACTTCGTCGATTCTTTCCAGGTATGATTAGTTTGGTGAATAAATGTTTGTGTATATAAAATGTAAGCCTTCGAAATTCGCCTGATTGACTGAACATCAATTTCAGCTGACAAATCACGGTTGCGTGGTGTAATCGCTGCGAGGGGGGGGGGGGCTATCAATATTATCAGTTAATAGTCTATCATCTGTTTATCACTTCAGTTCCATTACTTGTGTCTACAGTTTTTAAAGAAAATCGTTTATTTCTTGAAAACTATTCAACATCGAGATTTGAATTTGGCACGGTTGTTTTGAACTAGGCAAAGAAAATAGCGGGGCTTCAATTTTCCAAATACTGGTCTGGCAGCTGAGATATTAAGGTTTAAAATTTTATCTTCATATTCTATTCAATTGTGTTAAATTGAAAAAAACCCCATAAAATAACACACAAAATGGTGGCCAAATTAACATGAATTGCAGGCAAGCACCTAAAAGGTGCGTGGACCCCTCAGCCTGTTTTTATTAGTGAAGTAGGACCAGGGCTGCATGTAGAACCAATGTAGTTACAGAAAACGTATGGGCGCCCAAAACTCAAATGAAACAAAAAACGAAAGTGGTGTTGTTGTTGTTCACTTCGAAAGGATTTCTGAAGAAAATACTCCTAGAAAAAACTTCTGGGAGCCTCAATATCGATCCGATTGCATAGCTGGGTATTGAATTTCATGTTAATAAACGTCTGTTTTGTGATTGATCACAGGCTCTTTGCGCCGAAATTCACTTAGAAAAATTGGACCCTCAATAATGAATTACAAAAAGGAAGTGGGAGTTTGGGATCGGAACCTGCAAAAAATGCCCGGATACAGTTTGTGTGATTCCTGTACCGTATTTTATAGACTTCGTTTTCACGTGAGTGGTGTGCTGGGATTACAGCATGCAAGAAAGTGGTTGGTTGGTTGTTTGAAGTTTAACGTCGCACCTAACCTTATTGGTCACACGGCGACGATGACACAAACAAACATACCCTAACAAAACCCTAACCCCAACAAAAACCCAACCAAAACTACAAAAAAAAAAATAATTTCGAATTTTGAAAATTAGACTCTACAGACACTGATTACAATGGATCCTCAGAGAGCCCAATCTGTTTGATACTTTAATCTACCTCCTGTGCCAGACAAACATGGTACAAACCATGCTGCCCTAAGCCGGAGGGCTGCAAGAAAGTGTAGCTTTATCAGCGGCAATTTATGCATTGCACAAGTGTGATAACAAGTTAATGACATAGAAACACAATGACCGACACAAACCCACCATTATCATTATGGGGGGGGGGGGCATAAGATCCAGATATGCAAACTGGTTCAAAATTGCCCAGATTCAGGCAGGCTAAAAATGGGCTCTCCTAATCACTTGTTTTAAATAATTTCCAAGGTACAGTAACATGCAAAAGCTTTTGGATAAATCAATGTACCAAAATTGAAGAATGAAAGTACTCAAAGTACTGATGTCTGGATCGCCAATAATGGATTTAAAGTTTCAAAACGTTTCAGCTGGCATGTTTCAGCAGGCATGTTTCAGCAGATGTATGGATAAATGTGGAGATTTCCTCCAATTTGTGGACGAGTCTGTTTGGGAAATCACAACTGGAACACAGTTTAGTTTTCAAGGAAGTGAATTTGTGAAGGTGGCTCATTTAGAAATATGCTAGGTATTCATGATAGCAAGAAACTATAGTAATATGCTTAAAAGTGGATCGTCTGCGTCAATGTCTTCTACCAGTTTTTGCGAGCAGATTTTCATAAGTTTATTGTGACAAAGCGACAAATACGCGAGGAGACGGGATAGTTTTATTAATAGTTCTAATAGTTCTGTGTGGCACACATATTTGCAAGAGCTGCATGAGTTTGCGTTAAGTCCCCATTACTTATATATGCCTGCATGGTGTTTTTGTAAATTTGTTTGTTGACAACGACATAAACGTTGGAGAGACAATTTGTGCGAAAATTCCTGTTGTTGTTGCTGTACGATCATTGCGTATATAATTTAGTTTGAAAAAGTTTGAACACCACCAACAACAAAACTTTTCGAAAGCGGTACCTGACAAATTCTGTTGTTTCCGCTTTCGGTAAGTTTGGTTGTTGTTTAAATTTGCACTGGACAGGATCCGGTCAAGTTTACAAGACGAGAAAAATGTAAATACTATTGTTGTTGCTTCGACACATATCTCCTCTGGAAATATATTCCATGCACTATGCGTACACATTAAAATAGTAACGAACGCCGACTTCACGGGAAAGAACGTACGAGTATTGAAAACTGGGGTCTTCATAATCCCAGAACCTGAACCTGTCAAGTGCGACACTCAGATCAAGGAACAAGATTTGCAACGTATGATCGTACAGCAACATTAACAGGGATTTTCGCACAAATTGTCTCTCCAACGCTATCGTTGTCAACAAACAAATTGCGAACTATATAAACACCAGGCATATATATTATAAGTAATCTGACTTACCGCAAACTCAGACAGACGCAAAACCGAACAGACGGAAAACACCACGAGGTTTGAGCCGATCGCCCAGAACCAAAGAGCAAAAAAATAGTCCACCGATTCAAGCAGTCCCTGGGCGAAGAAATGAATATGAAATATACTCAAATTCAGATTTCGTTTTATTTCTAGTTAACATGAAACGATTACGACTGTTTTTTTCTTCATTTTCTGGTTAATACCCTGATATAAGACTCTGAGATAAGTGAAAATCACTGGCGGAGTGATACAGGTCAACCTTGTGTTTCCATGCCAAGAACCTGTTATCACACTTGCTCATTTGCATGATCTTCGAATGCCACCGCAAGGTACATTTTCATCATTCATGCATGCTGTAATCCCACTGCAGCGCTCACGTAAATACATTTTATGCGATTTTTATAATATATACCGGTATATTCTAAGTGGATTCACTAAAACATTGTAATAATTAAGGATGCATAACATTGAAACTAGTTGAAAGTTACAGCAGCATCATTGATCTTGAATTCTCAATTACGCTACTTTAGCCCCTTATTCAGTTTTTCACTCCATGGCAACTATGATTCGGTAATAAATTCTGATTGCTTACTGAAGTTACTCCTCTGTCCTAAGATAACCAGGCTCAGATGGCCTGAATCTTGAACTGGCCTGCAATACAAGTTGAACAAGAACTTCCAGATATCCGGGGAACCTTCAAAAGTCACAATGAAGCATGCAACCAAAGGTTCCCGATAGCCATAGATAACAGTGCACAATCTGAGCCATGAATAAATAATGAAAATAAAAAAAATAAATAAACAAAAAATTATACACAGCTGAAAACTTGATCAATTCATCACTCAATATAAAGGAAGCTCTCACCAAAGTTTCACCGGGCCTCGCTTCATGGATCAGAAGATATACAGCGGACAAGAACACATGTTGACGGACGGACGGACGGACGTACGTACATGGCAACGACAAGACCCCGCAGCCCTATGGGCTGAGGGGTAACAAAATAAAAGAAATAATTAAAATTCATGAAATCATCATAGCCATCTGAAAATCTAATCACTTCATCAGTCAACATTCAGGAAGCTCTCACCAAAGTTTGGTCAGGCCTGACTTGATAGATCTGCAGATATTCAGCGGACAAGAACATGTTGATGGGCATAGATAACATTGCAAAAGCTGAGCCATCAATAAATAATAAAAAAAATAATTAAACATCACGAAATCATCATAGCCATCTGAAAATCTAATCATTTCTTCAGTCAACATTCAGGAAGCTCTCACCAAAGTTTGGTCAGGCCCGCCTTCATAGATCTGCAGATATTCAGCGGACAAGAACATGTTGATGGGCATAGATAACATTGCAAAAGCTGAGCCATCAATAAATAATAAAAAAAATAATTAAAAATCACGAAATCATCATAGCCATCTGAAAATCTAATCATTTCTTCAGTCAACATTCAGGAAGCTCTCACCAAAGTTTGGTCAGGCCTGACTTGATAGATCTGCAGATATTCAGCGGACAAGAACATGTTGATGGGCATAGATAACATTGCAAATGCTGAGCCATCAATAAATAATAAAAAAAATAATTAAAAATCACGAAATCATCATAGCCATCTGAAAATCTAATCATTTCTTCAGTCAACATTCAGGAAGCTCTCACCAAAGTTTGGTCAGGCCCGCCTTCATAGATCTGCAGATATTCAGCGGACAAGAAAATGTTGACGGACGGACGGACGGACGTCCGGACGGACGTCCGGACGGACGTACGTACATGGCAACGACAAGACCCTACAGCCCTATGGGCTGAGGGGTAAAAATCAAGTGAATGGAAAATGAACATTTACGGAGGCTCATATTATGAATAGACAAGCATTTGAATTTGGATTATTCATGTGTTTATGGGTCATGCTCATAGTTCTCACAATAAAACAACAAATTCCAGCTAGTTATGTGAATGTTCGCTCAGGTGAGATACATGCCCTCAAGTCTTTCTTCAACTTTTTTGCATTTTTAATCAGATCATTATAATGACTTAAATTATCTTATTCAACATCATCTGATTACTTGCTAATTTGTTTTGTAGTTTCCCTGAGAAAATAGTCTAAATAACAAATTTGGAAAACATGACAGGAAAATCTACAAAAAAAATGCATATTTAGAAAACGATCTCAATATGGCTTCTTTATTTAATCGCATTTAATTTCACTGCAGAATGTCAAAATCCAATAAAAAATATCTAAGACGAAATTGAGGGGCACCTTCAAGATATTTGGGGACTTGAACGGAGAAGGTATTAGTTGCGTGAAATCAAATTTCCATAAAATGTTTTGTTTCAACTCACCATGTAAAAATCGCATTTACAATCACCAGTCCTTTACTTGTCCCAAAATTACATAAATAACGCTAGGAGTGTAGCAGAGAAATTCTACAGAGAGGGCCTGAAGACCGTGTAATGATTAAATAAATGTTATTTACCTTATTTACATGGGCAGATCTTGCAGTGTAATATTTTTGGTAACCTTTCTGAAACATCGACAATACACACTTGCCAACATGGTTGAAACTATATTTTAATTGAAATAAAGAAAGGGGATCGGCGAACAGGCGAGACCAAAATAAACGCCTTACCCTAAATTTAACAATATAATTGCAGATGGAGCTTATAGATAAGTTACATGGAGAAGTGAGGAAGTGAACAGTGCAAAATAAAGAGAAACAACAACAACACATGTAGTCGATAGATATGATATAGAAGTGATACACCACGAACATATTAGAAACTATAGGAGACCCCTGCATACAAATACATCGTCCAAGGTGGCTAAAGATAACAAATATAACAATGTTATAAGATATGTAAGATATACCATACTATTTCATATAGATCTAAATGTGACTAATAAATCATGGATTTTACTCACGTCTTATTATTATCAATGATGGTGTTGTTGGTTTTTTTAAGAAAACAATCGCTAATAAATTTGGAAATTAATGTGAGAACATTGTTGCAACTGAAATTACCTAAATCGTTCTGAACAGAGGATACAGCGGTGTACCCTGACGAGAATGTCAATATTTTGATTTCCAGACAAAGATGGGTCACCAAAGAGGAGTTTGTGAACATTAGGCGGTTCCAGGATATCAGCCAAGTATTCTTGGCGAAGGTTATTATAAACAGGACAAAAACAGAAATAGTGCGAGGTGTCTTCATAATGATAACCACAAGCACATATCGCAGTATCTGAAATATGGCGCAAAAACATATGTGCTTTAAGATTACCACAATTTAATGTCAGTTGTGACATTATTACTTGGGCCCCGACGTTCACCATAACAATAGGGACGAGGAATTTTCAGGTCATCTGACGACAGGTATTTCTTAAATATACGAAAGATGGGGCTACTCGAGTTTCATAATTCAGGCCATTCCATATTTCAATCGTAGATGGTACAAAGAAATTTTGGGACTGAGATGTCATAGAAAATGGGACGCGAAAGTTTGAGGCATTTCGTAAAGTATAATGAGACATCTGGGCCACGTGATCTGGGAGTAACGATGTCAAATATTGTGGAACTTTTCCATATATCATTTTATAAAATAAATGAAGTTTTTGTCGTTCTCTTCTTTCGTCTAATGGGATAAACCTAGATTCTTCATAAACTAATTGACGTCCCCACAAATGGCACCCACAAATGGTCCTGATGGCATCGAGTTGGAGATTTTCAAGAATATCAGCATGATAGGCCGTACAGTTATCCCAGACAATATCGGCATAATCAAATACAGGTAGTATGAATGATTTATAAAGAATTTCTAACGATTTTCGAGAAAGTCTATATTTTAGGCTCTTTAAACAATTTACCATTGGGCTTATTTTCTTAAACATATATTCTATGCGTTGATCCCAGCGGCCAGAAGATTGGAAAATTATACTACGGTGAAAATTTACTTCGTTTATTGTAGTATCATTCATTGACAAAAGTGGATGGACATTTCTATTTATTTTCCGAGAGAAGAGTATTCTTCCAGTTTGTGGCGGGCTAAATTATAAGAGCCATTTTTTGCCCACTGAGATATTTTACCCAAATCATACTTTAGATACTTGCTTTGTCCCGATTTGTGGATTTTCAACAATTATATACAGTCAACAAATAATCGAATATCACATTTTAAATCAATTACCAAGATGTAACCGTTAGTTACATCTTACATCAAATATACCGGTTAAATTCCATATTATTTCATGTGATAATGTACAACGTTAAAACTGGGGTGAATTATTGCCCTCACCCTACCAGACTTTCAATCTCATCTCCGGAACGACGTCGACAAAAGCTTGAGAACTGATTCAACAATCTATATATCAAATATATGCAAATATTATGCACATTTGCAAACAGTGAACGGGCTATTCGAGTAAAACCTTCATACTCACAACATACGACAACTGATGTAAGTTAATTATAACTAAAATGAGCATTTTCTGCAATGAATCGTGAACACAATGAGTCTAGGTTCTCTCGTACAAGATTAAAAGGAAGGGTCATATTTGCAAAAACAGTTTCGCTTGCAGTTGTTAGGTCAAGTTATCTCTTTGAGCAAGTTCTGTTGGTATTTTTAAGACCCTTTCACTCATAACATTTTTATCAACATATACTTATTTTTGTCTAGGGTTAATAGATAAATAAGCACAGATGATAAATATAATAATAATGTCATTGACTCAAATGTGCAAATTCTCTCGCCTGTGAGCAATAGACACATACTCGGACCAGCAGAACTGCATACTCACCTGAAAACAAGTCAATATTTTCATAATGTTCACGGTTAGGTACTGGCAGTAACCGCGAACATTTGTTATAATGATACTTCTGACTGTAAAACTAAAGGCAATGAATAGTAATTAGAGTGCGAAAAACGGCATACATGCATTTGATACGACAGTAATTTCCACACGGTTAAGAACTATTAGATTTCTGAAACTACGCTGCTCTCGTACTACAATCCACTTGG
Organism: Hanleya hanleyi; assembly: GCA_036873755.1. Lineage (NCBI taxonomy): Eukaryota > Metazoa > Mollusca > Polyplacophora > Lepidopleurida > Hanleyidae > Hanleya > Hanleya hanleyi. The sequence continues at coordinate 47,689 of JAVTVY010025305.1, forward strand.
GCATATTCGTGGATTGGGCAGTTTCAGCTCTCATTAGAAAGAATATTCCGGTATGTAACGTTCAATTCGCTGCTAATTCAATTCCATGAATTATCAAATTTATAGATTAATGGGCAAATTTTCAAATAAATGCATTGACTGTCGGGTTTTGCAAATTCACAACGTATACTGTGAGCATTTCAGACAAAAAATTTGTGAGATGAGACGTGCCCAAACGCGTCCACATGTAATTCAGGCACCATGCCTACCTTTGATAATTAAACAGTATTAGGAATAGCTTGACATATCAGACTGTCTGTCTGATTACAAGCCACCCAAGTTCAAAATAGGGAAGGTGACAGTTATTACCCTCGTAATTGTCCCCATTTCCTTATCTTACTAGTACATATACGTTAATGAATAGTTTCATTTGAAACGGTGTTTTGTATTTTTTACTCAAATGAGACAAGAATACTTCATATCAACCTAGAAATAGGAGTATCCATAAAATTATCTAATTGTGTTGAGTCGGGATAAAAGCATAAGATTTATGGAAAAATAAGAAATGGCTGGCATCCAATGAGGCAACTAATGGTTGCATCTTCGAAATTACCACCGTTTCCGAGATGGTCACAACTATATGGTATGTAACCTGGTGCTATGTAAGAGAAATATTGAGATGGAAAGCAACGGGGTAATCATCGACATTAAAACAGTTTAGATTTATTTCAGTCAACCTTCGTGATATTGTTTTAAGGAGTAAATTTTCAGAAGGAACATGCGACAGGTTAGCGTCAACCCATATATCTTCAGCTTTTTGAACGAGTTAGCACTCAATAGTCACGATAATAAGCATTATACAAGCGTCTAGTCCGTCATTCAATATCCAGCCGTTCATTAACTCTATCTGGCTTGGGCGATTTGGGGTGTATCGCAGCCTGGGGGGGCTATACCCCCTATATATTTTCTCTACCACTAAGACTAGAGCGCTGAAACTTACCTCACAGTATCTTTGGTTCAAGCTTTACCAGGAAATGTACAAAAATCCAAGATGGTCGCCATCTCGGAAGCCATTTTTCGGCCTTTTTGGGGTCGGTTTTTCGAAATTTTCATTTTTCCGATTTTTCTCTCGAAAAAAAGCAAATAAGATATAGAATAATTAGTTTTGCATAAATAAAATACTTTCAAGGCCTTTTAGGCAAGGAAAATGTAAAGAAATGGAGCGAAAAGATTGAAAAACACGACTTTCGCGGATACCACATGGCCGCCATTTTGAATTTACCCATGATCCGTTGCCCGGGGGTATATGAAAATAGGCTCAAAATGACCCCAATAAGATAGGCTTAAAAGTCACCAAGTTTCAGCCTCCTCGGTTTTGTCGTTTCGGAGCAGCAGGGAAAAGTTCTCTAGGAGGGGGCACGTTCCGCCCCCCTCCCAGGCCAGGTAGGGTTAAAGAATTTCCGCGTCCATAACCCAAAGACCTAATTCATATAATAGCATTATCACCAAATTAAAAGAATAAATAATACTATGTTAGTTTCTTGCAAGACAGAATCGTTCAACAGTTTTCAATGATGCCGGCAAGACATGGTGATGTTCCAAAAATATCAAATCCGTATCGCCGATCAGTATCCTTAATCCATATGGTTTTCCTCGTAAATTCGTTATCTAGAATATGATGTATCTCGGACTGTTCATATGAACATCATGATAATCTTGAAGTACATGGGTTCATACGGCTCCTAGCCTCGAGTTAAGCGGAAACGAAACGTAACGACATAAATCTTGCACGCTTCGCTCGTATTTTGGTATCAGCATGCGATATGTATCTACAAATTTGAGAAACTCATCTTCATTTTATCCAGCCAATTTCTGCGTTCCCACTTCGAACTTCCCTTGATATATCTGGACCCCTTCAATGTTCAAATAACTTATAGACACGAGACGTCACTGACCTCGAAACATTTGAAATTCGAAATGGGTCGCACAAGAGCGTTATTGATTGGCTGACCTAATTAGTGGGCAACATATTAGGAGGAAGAACGCCGCTAGTAGCGGATGATGTCACTCTATGTGACTTCACTCGCAATCGATGTGTACGTTCTGATTGGTTCTTCTGTCGTTAGCTGGTGAAATGTACACCTCGGATTTTGAACGCTGAAGGGGTCAGATAAATCAAGGCAGGTTCGAAGTGGGAACGTAGAAATTGGCTGGATAAAATGAAGATGGAGAAACTTGGCGTGGAGGCGCATGGTGGTATATAGCCCTATTTTATAAGTTTTTGCAATAATGTTCTATGACGTTGGTTAAAATCGTTACATTTAAGACAGGATTTAGCAAATGCTACTAGGCGAGATATGTATGCATATTCAGGTCCCACTGGAATATTACTGTCCAGAAAGGGATAGTATACGATGTCTACATTGTAATCCTCTCTTAGACCAGTTGAATACGCCTCACTCGATTGGCACCCCTACGGTAAAGTTAAATCAGTGCAGCAACAATTGGCAAGCTATGTGACAAATAATTTCAGCCACCTACGCCAGTGTAACAGAAATGATTGAAACACTAAACTGGTATACCTTGATTGAAAGGAGACAGGAAACCAATAAACTTTTTCCCGATAATTGACTGATTATGTATCAATGAAAACAACACACGAAGACATGAATTCCGCTACAGACGCATAAAGATATTGATTTTCTCCCTCATCTATAAGCCTGTAGAACTCCCTGCTATCAAACACTGTGCTAAACACAGACGCCAAGCTGTTCAAAATGTCGTTGTTAGACTACTTTGGTACCAAAGGGGCCCAGTAAGCCACCATTAATTTTAAAATCAACATTGACATGGACTTCCCTTTATTTCGTTTTTTTTTTTAACTTCAGTTGATTAATTTAAAAAATAGTACAATAATTGATTCGGAAAGAAAAGAAGGAACAAATATTGCATGGTGAATACCATTAGCAGATATGTTGCCTCTCGTCTATATCCGATATCCTCAATTTAAGACTAACACAATGCTATTCTATGGATAACAACTTCTTTATTGCTGTGGAGCTGACGTTTCGTTGGAGATACTTCCAACTTTTTCACAGCTTTGAAAAAGTTGGAAGTATCTCCAACGAAACGTCAGCTCCACAGCAATAAAGAAGTTGTTATCCATAGAATAGCATTGTGGTATATACGCCAACTTCTGAATGCCTATCAAAGAAATTTAAGACTAGGCATTATGAGAAGAAGAAGCAGAAGAAGAAGAAGTAGAGATAATTCGGAAAACGATCTCGATGCGATATAGACAGATCTGTCTGTTTCTTCCGATCGGGATAAGAATGATCTCTCATCGCTGAATGAACATAGCGCAATTCAGATTTTATTACTTATACCATAGCCTTGGGCGAATAACGCTGCAAGATATGAATGTTGAAAACCACGCCAGCGGTTGATATTAATTGGTTTCGCACGCCAGGTTGTACAGAATACGCAGTGATAGGCGAATGTTCCCGTCTCGCTCTAACTGTCTTTTGCCAGTTCTCGGTTATTACTGGGGACAAGTTGACTATAAACCTTCATGATGAACGTCAAGAAATAGAACTGCTTAAAGTTGTGACCCATATGTTCGACACTGGCCGTGGTCGCGGCCTATGCATGATGACCATTCAGAGATACCAACGCGAGAACACCAGACTGCAATATAACCGTGGTCTGCGGAGAAGCTCCTTACTTCACTAACTGTACAACAGCATGCAGGCGTCAGATCGGACATTCAATATTCAGCTGTCGCCCATAAAAGAATTTCCGCGTCAATAATCGAAAAGTCTATTTCGTTTGACAGCAACAATTCCAATTGTGTATGAAATAAAAATGACACAAACTCATCTTGTCCACTCTAATACCTCTATGATACCGTTACGATGAAGAGGTAGTCATCTTTATGGAAACATAGTGATGTGTCCCGGTATGTACACACTGATTCCACCGAAGGGGAACCGGTTTATATTTCATGCAATATGTATCCCAATACGACGAGACACTCAAGAATTCATTCGACCTCGAAACATTTGCCTCACATAGAGACCATCCAAAAGGCTACAGATCAACTTTAATGTCTTATAGGGCATCAAAATTTTGATTAATGTTCAAGTAATCATGTTGTTTGAAATATGTTCAGAAACATTCATTCTGACTCTCTTCGCGAAATGAATTTGAACTTTACAAGCCATATAACTGAATTGGTCACGGTCAATGCAAAAGAGGCGACTTCATGGACTAAATTGGTTAACTGCTTAACTGTGTGCCAAATCTTGTCGACCCAGCGTCATCTGGTTCGACGTAAAACGCATCAAGGTAAGATACTAATGCCCAGATTAGCAACAGGTCATTTTATTTGACATGGAATGGCATAATTAATGACAGCAGTAAAACAATAATATATAAAAAGGTGAAAGAATGGCTACGCATTTTCAAAATATTGTAGATGCTTGAGCATCGTGCATTAATATCATGAATATTACTGCAATTGTCCTGAAACCTGATGACGTAGGGCCCCTACATCCATATCGATAAAATCCCACTTCTATCCTCTGATGCAATGCCGGCCCCCAACATCCATGACAATTAAATGGCTGGTGGGGATATACAATTAAAATTAGCCTGTCACCTCCCTCATGTAACACGGCATCAACCTGCCAGCGCGAGGTCCCAGCACAGTCGGAAGAGCAAGCTTTAATTTGGTGTGTCGGGTGACACATATGACTTCACGCCTTGGGACACATGCACTGACAATGAAAATTTAATTGGTTTCGTGTTACATAAACGATGTTATATTTCTGGATAAGTGTCCACGTGTCATACAGATGAATGAATACACAATTCATCACGTGATTGAGAAATAAATACGCTATCGGGGTTGGGGCCATTTACTGTATATACTGCAAGTTTAAGCACATTCTGATTTTTATAAATGAACGTGATCTACGCCCTTATGTTCTAATCCCCGAGTATCGTGAACAAATATGACAGATGTTAAAATGCCCTGAGGCTTGTTCGAGTTGTCACAGCGACACAGCTCATCAATTACCAATATACGAGTTGTCAGAGCATTTCCATCATAGCTCTCTAGATTTGTATCTTATACCGCTTATGTCGGTGCTAGGGGCCACATGAACAGGTACAACGAAAGAGTACCTGAGATACAACATATATCATGAATCGTTAGATTCTTGGTATGTGCTTTAGAATAGATTAACCAGAAAACTATACTGTGAATTCATGTGGCTCTGTCAGTATGTCGGTACCTCTTCCCACTTCCCTTATATGTGTTGTAATTGCATATACATGTACGTACGTACAGCTTTTGTCAGATCTTAACTGCCAATAGACTTTCTTTTCTCGACATAATGAAGGTTGTTATTTATGACAACCCCAACAGTAGGGTATCTAATAATTCCCTTTCATCTCAATTAAATAAAAGAATCTTAGTCTGAAAGACATAATTTCTTTTGTCAACATGTTTTGACAAAGAGACAGTTTTTCCCAACATGTTGTAGAGTACTCCATAATTTTGTGAACAGTTTTGAACAATCAAAGCTGAATACAGACAGAATAATTTATGTAGATGGCTTCCAAAGTGTGTTTTAAGTGATCCAATTATTAAAACATCAACGTGGTAGCTTTTCTGGTGCTATCGTAGAGAAATAAAAATATTAGGGAAATCTTTCTTACGATGTATATACACGAGAAATGAAAGGGTGGTGGAAAAGGATGCCGGAGTACTGACAAGAAGTCATATGACCCCACAGATAGATATACTGACTGCATATTTCTAAAACATCACAAGAACCAAAGAAGATCCATGAGATGATTTGTATCCCTGCCACGCTTTTATTGTAGTTGTTCATGTGGACATATTGAATGGTGTGCCCACACGGCCTTCAGCATTTCCGTTTGTACAAAGCACGTGATGACTCCTTATAAAATACGCATCAAGATTTTAACAATTGTTCTGGGTTATTTAGTTTTCTTTTTCATTGACCAGTGTTGTAGTTTTATCCTTGTTCTCGGTGTCCCATTGGTCAATATCCTCTAGATATTTTGGAAGTTCCTTGTCTTCGGTCTCCGGTACCAATAAGAGGAGCCCCGACACAAGAAGACCCAAGCCTCCAAATACGGCCCCTGGGGCCCAAGGTGATTTACGGAACTGTGGAGACAAAAATTTAAGCAAACAAATAATAAAGTTGTATCTTCGCTCTGCATTCGCACACATTAAACGTTATTGCGGTTCTTACAACAGCGCAAAGCATCTTACTAGCATATTACTTTTAGAATAACAAAGGATTTCGGATTGTCAGTTCATCGCAATGCGGAATTTGTTCGACAGTATTCTGCTGTTGTCCATCACTACGGTTCTTACTCGAACTTCGTCTTTCTTTTAATTGTCGAATGTTTATTCCCAGTCATGTTCAGTTCATTCCACTGCTTTCGTCCGTGGAGTTGGTCAGACAATCAAACACTTAAATCAGCCAGCACGGCAGTCCAGCGCACGTATACTGGACCTCATAATTGGGCTTGGTACAAACGAGCCAGATTTTCTTGACAAGTGAGACCGAAGTTGTGGAAAACTGTTACGGCCATTCGCTATATCTTGCTCTTGTACAGTCATCGTCTATAATATAAGCTTGCACGCAAGGTAATGGTCACTACAGACTTCCAAAAATTTAGTCTCATTTGTGAAGTAAAACTGGCTCGTGTGTATCAGGCTTAACGACAGTTTTCTTTCAAAGACTGAGTGTTTGACTGTATGCTTGTTGTGTTTCGAGCCGCAATCAAATGAAGCGAAACAACATTCTTCGACGTTTAATTTAATTGTTGGTTTTATAGCTTTCTGATGCCTTTGGAAACACATTGCAGTGTGGAAAGGGAACTAAACAATGCCGGGCAAATTCTTTGCTTCCTTGAAATGAACATTCGACGACCTGTTTAAAAGTCAACGGCTGACGATTGATCTTCTTTCTACACCAAAATCACCAGCCTCATAATAATTTTCGGTCTTTTACTAACCAATTAATTTTGCGACCTCGTTAGATCATGGAAAATGTCAAAAGGGATATGTCATATGCAGTTTAAAATGTTTCAAACCAATATCATTTTTATCCCGAGTATAGAAACAATTTGTCACTGCGCATTATACCGGCTTGCTGAAACCATAGTCTCATGGCCTCGCTACACTATGAATTTGACTTGCATTTACTGAATATCATGGAATGAGTACAACTTTCCAGTATTACCTCTCTTTCCAATTGATAAAATATATTATATATGCTCTTGATATATTTCATATGGAATGAATCTCAATACATGGTCAATATACAAGTAGTCTGCAAAATCAAACCTTTATTCTTCTGTTTTCTTTTACGACGGTCTGAGATAATCACAGGATAAATGCATTACATATGCGCCAGAATTTATCGACAGTAGGTGCACATTTATGCTAGTTTGGAAGACGACTTTGTTGTACACGTCATGATTGCACGGGTCTACGTCAAGGAGCTGATTTTCATTGATTCAAGACGCACGTGCATCACAGCTGATAAGCCACACCTCGGTGACCTACATTCTGTCAGATGAATGTACGCCGGTATATTTTGGCCAGTTCTTCCAGACTCCTTTTAAACGGAGTTTAAACGAAGAAAGGTGAGAATGGTTCTCAGTCAAATATACAAGGAATCCAATCTATTTTGCGATTTTCAAGGCAATGATAACCCTAGATGCAGTGCATTTAACCAGACATTGAATTTAATTGATTTTAGAAACGAAAGCCGTTAATGTTATCGGCGATCCTAGTCAACAAGGGCTGATCGAACAGTTATTCATTGCAAAGCGGCGGAGAAGCTAGTCATAGAAATGGAATCTACAATACAACGCTTTCCTTTCCGGATCGCTATATAACACCACACCAGTTGAAATCTCCATATGACTCCATACGCTAAACACGTACAGTCTGTCTCCACATTTTGTGTAACATGCAAACTCACACACCCATAAGCGGGAGCATTTAATTGCATGCTTCTTTTGTTTTACCACTCACAATCTCGTGGAACAAATGTTTATTCCAGGCTTAGTTATCAATGCGACAGTTCCACTATGTGCCTTTCACCAAGAAATCGATTGTAATGGACAAGAGCAAAATACTGCCGAACAAATTCTTTATTACGATGGAATGAACATTCGAAATCCTTTGTCATTCTAAAAGTGGTATGCTAATGTTGAAAATTCACGCTGTTGTAAGAACCGTGATATCGGAATATACAATCTGTCCAGGGGAGACTAGCTTCCCAACGACCTTAAACGAATTTCACTTCTTTCAGTTGTTCACCAAACGTGTCGCATAACGGAAGGGAGCGTTTTCTATCCACCTTGCGTAAAATTCTTACAAATATAATGCTGCTCGTCATTGACAGTAAATTGCATCATGTCGTGAAGAATGGCCCGCATAGAAGGAGAACCTACCGCGATTGTCCAAGGGCGGTGATACCTATCCTATACATGAATGATACCTTATTAAATGCAACACGATCGAGTTACTCACCACAGTTGAAGTAAATGGGGAGAGAAGAGATCCAATTCTAGCTGCTCCTGACATTATACCCAATCCCGCCGCCCTGAAAGCGTTCAAAATTTTACATCAGATTTATTCAACGATTATTAATTGTTATAGTAGTAGCTATACGACGTAGTGCATACCACAGATCTGCCGTGTGGATACACCATATTCCACACTTGGATACAGTTGTCTTCCTATCAACGAAAAACAGTATTCTGATATCACTGGAGTTCGTTTAACTGGAATCTGGATAGGAATATCCGACAATATCCTTCTCATATATACAGGGCTATGAGCGATTACAAAGCTAAGAAAGCCCCAGAACCATGGGCAACCAGAGGCCGGTTAATACCAGAGCAGATTAGTACAGACCAGGACTTTTGAACAGCTTTTGGCCAGGAAATCCTGTCGCGTGATGGGTATAGGCGGAGACCACAGCGGCAGCTTAGATTGGTCGAAAAGGCCACGAGTTGGTTCAAACCTAGTCGATTCCGCTTTGAACATTTTTTCCTATTTGCACAGCTATAGCATACTTTAAAATACTTTATACATGACATTTTTTTACATATCGCATGCTGATAGCAAAATACGAGCGTAGCGTGCAAGATCTTTGCCGTTACGTTTCCTAACTTATATCTAATTCCGCTTAACACGGGGCTAGGGGCCGTATGAACCCATGTACTTCAAGATCCTTATATGAACATTCTCGTGAACAATCACATTCAAAGCGTGACTGAGAAACATCACTCTCTAGATAACGACTTTAGACGAAAACCAATTAGATAACAAATACTGATCAGCGATACGGATTCGATATTTTTGGAACATCATGATGTCTTACCGGCATTATTAAAAACTGTTGACCGCTTCTCTCATTGGGAACATATGAATTTTCACTATTTTAAGTATATCCATCATTAATATCGTGAAGAGTGGAGGGATTGGCTCAATTACAATGCATATATGGGAAGTGGGAAGAGATGCCGACATACTGACAGAGCCACATGACTTCACAGTAATGTCACACTCAAGGTTGTTTCACTCATGAAGTGACAGTCAGTTTGGTTGGTCACAGTGGAGAAAGTCGGAGTACCCAAGGAGAAACACCGCCCGTTGGCAAGTAACTGACAAACCTTCACATATGGACCAGCTGAGCTCGAACCCGTGCCGGTTCAATGGAGTGAGGCTAGCGGTCACCAGCGAAGCGCCTTAGACCACTCGGCCACCGAGGTCCCTAATATTGTGAAAGAGCCCGTTCATGCACTACGTTGAATTTTACGTAAGTTAAGTACGTAGAATTCAACAAAAATTGTCAAAGATACAGAAATTATATATGAAAAACCTAGGATAACACACAAATATTTTACTGAATTTTAAAGAAAAGCCGAATAAAAGAAGATCAATAGCCACGAGAAATGCCAACATTTAGAATCCCTTAAATGGAATCTATATCAATTTGGAGAAATCTCGTGAATGTTGCATGAAGATATTTGTGATTTATCACAAAAACTTATTTAATCAGAACATGTGACGATACGGCAAATCATGCATATATCAAAATATACACCTGCTGTATTCAACAGCGTATTCCACGTGACGAGATCATTATTCTTTAACCATATAATTTCCTCTGTATGTATCAGTCAGGCATTGATTGTGCCTGTCCATTTGACCACCATGAAGATTAACAACACATGATTTTCAAACTACCCCTAGCCCTAGGTTAAGCGGAATTAGATACGAAAGTTACGAAACGTAGCGCCAGAGATCTTGCACACTACGCTACGACCGCTACGCCTAAAACTCCATTCGGCTGTATTACAACAAAAATGTCGTGTTGAATCAACACGCAAAATTATTCATGGACACAAAAGAGAGTATGGTCGCAGTGAAGAGATTGTCCTGTAATTTTAATTAGTTAAAATTCTCTTACTCGATTATCTCATCTGTAACTGAGACAGTATAGTGGCATTTGCTATCTGGGCAGCAAAAAAATATGAAGTTCTCAGTGAGTCAAGAAAAAACGCCACCAAAAGGGTGTTGCTTTGTTACCTGAAATTTGTAGGTAGCAACTCTGTGGTATAGAAATATAAGAGCAAGAATGAGGCGGATATGGAAAACTTTCCGATCACGGACACAATCTTCATCAGTACATCGTTGGTAACCCCCTCTGAAATTAACATAACACAGCTGTAATTACACAGCATTCTGTGTATTAGAAAATGTGAGTATGTGCCTTGCGTACGAAAAGACGTGAATAATCAAGTCAGTACTGCCCCTATGAAGACTTCTAGATTGCTATTAATGATTCAAACTATTCTATCATGCAAAACATCTAACTTGTGTTATGTGCACGAGTACATTTATTACATTCTACAAACAATCATTCTTTTCTATTATTTCAAATGCGTTTGCGACTCTCTTGTGTTATAGACTATCAACAACAACATTGCCCCGCACACGGTAAACTACACGTGTCGATTCTTTGAGAACATCCTCTCCATCATCGCTGTTAATAATGCTATACGTTCTGGTTGACTGGCAACTGATCCGAGTCCAGTCTACCAGGCTTGATAAATTGACGGTATCGTTAGTTTACCATATTTGTTATTTCCTGGAGTGATAGCCAGCTCGCTGCGTACGGGTCTTTATCACACAGACTTCTGACAGACTTTCTCTTGTATAGTTTTAGTGTTAGGATATAGAGTTCAGTTTTAGACTGGGCTTTTACAACTGTGAACCTCTGGAATAAATGCCATCAGGCAGTCTTTGTACAATTGGACTTTTGAATTTTTCTTTACTGACTATTAACTAATTTCAGCAACAGCAGCAACACATAATATGGTGATGTAACCCTATAAGATCCCTTTTCCGCTCGCCGTTTTCCCACGCGTAAACCGGCATCGATATGCTGTTTCCGAGAATTTGCTTACGAATTTAGCGGAGAGGGATGCCCAATACCTGCACTATTCGTATAGGATATATATTCTCTGATGCAGGTGACTGCACAAATGTTGTGCCCAGAATACGTGAAGATGACAGTGAGTGTGTGATTAGAAGACCAATTCCTCACTCCTTGAGAACTGTTTTGTGGTTGTAAATATATCTTCCAGAGTAATTGCAGTTTGGGAGAAAGTAGACGTATTTGATGATGGTGCGCTTGTACTCACTTCTTTAAACAGCACTTGGTAATAGTAATTTAAATATCACTATTATATTATTTGGAGATTTAGCTGTAAGTCTCTGGCAACTTCAACAGTTTTGCCCGATTAATTTGCAATAAATAGACTCACCGAAACGAGCTATTCATCTATGGAAACATATTCATTCAGGGAATACGAATTTGGTAGGTTTGCTTTTCTGATTACTACAACTGAATTTTTCATATTTGGATGGAGTTGCTCTTTGATAACTTCTAAAGTCTTCGTCAGAAATTCAGAACCGTGCAAGATACATTTCGCATCAAATAATAAGGAAAAGCACAACACGTTTTCTTGCATTTTCTGGTAGAACTTGACACAAAGAAACATTTTGGAATGTAACAACTCCATAGTCCAACGAGCAAGAAAACTATTTAGATGTGGTGGGGGCATGGCGTGATGGTCCCTCTCCAGGCTCCGGCATATAGGATTAAAGGTAAAGATAAGTTATTTCGATGGATAATTAATATGGGTCTAAATCGAGTTCCAAAATAAGACTGTATTTTATGTTATTTGAGAGAAATCGGTTTGTTTAAGTTTTAATGTGTGTGCATGTTTGTTCTGGTGTTTGGTTTTCGATTGCTGGGTTGTTGACTTGTTTTTGATGGAATACATAGAATTTTGTTTGATCGTCGCTATATAACTGAAATATTTTTGAACGCGACGTTGAACCTTAATTCTCCCTCGTTCTCTCCCTCTTTCTCTTTTGAATACATGGTCAGTTGTTCAGATCGTTAGCCAATGTCGATATCTGTAGAATCGATAGGTTGCCCTTGCTAATTCCATATGTCTCACAACCTGATGGGTTCAACTTGTCAGAACATAGATTATATGTACAATAAAGGATATACATAAGTCTTTCGTAGCTAAACCTGATATAAAGATTTTTGAAGAAAATTCAATGTCCTCGCCCTAGTGTGATCTAGTTTACCGTGTACATAGTGCATTCGCGAAACGGTGAAACTTTCGAGTAAACCTGACCTGTTATCTGCATGCAGAGAGATCAACACGTGAGGCACGCGTGGGAAAATCCAGAGGCCAAAGAGTTTTAATGAAAAGATTTTTTTTAAGAAAACTTACAACTTGTAATCATTAACTTTTCATATCTTCAAATATGAAAGTACAGGTTTCATTTCATATTGAATGGGAGAGTGCTCCTTTGGATTGGTTGTCATTTGATAGATCTTCACATCTAATAACACTAGTGTTTTTGTTGCCATTGTATAAACGCGTTTAAGTGTTAATAAACTGTTACATCTCGTATAAACGCCTAACGTGTTTATTTTTTTTTCGCCATAACATATTTATGAGAGTAAACACTACTGATGAAGAATAAGCACTAGTGTTATTGAATAAGCACTTGAACGTGTTTATTAAGTGTTACAGGAAGGTGTTTATAATGGTGCGAAATTAAAAGCACTTGCATTGGCAGTGTATGATACATGTATGTTGCAGACATAGCACATTCACATTGTTTTCCGTCCAAAACGCTCTGTTTACCTTCGTTCACCCTGAAATTTCGGGTAATCTTAATGTGGAACCAACCTTTATGTCCACAATGCTGAAATTCTGTTCAATATGAACCCAATATCAACGTGACATTACAGCTCATAATTTATGTCCGACTTAGTAGGGGTTGAGCGGGCGTTCCCCTCAGCTCCCTACCCCCTCCTCTGCTCACCCCCCTTCTGTCAGATGGGATTGTGAGATACTACACCTGTGGTCAAACTGAAGATCATGGAAAGTAGCAAGGCTATGCCACAGGCCATGTGCAACCCAATAGATCCTCGTCTTCTGCCCAGCCTGAAATGAATGGAGTGGTATTATGACATGCCAAGAACAAAAGCCTATACAATCAAACTTCTTTACTTCGGTTCCCGCTTACCTTGGACTGGGGATCGTATGAACATCGTCTAAAATGCGGTGTGAAGGATAAGAATGTCCGCTGGCTAAGAGTGTCCGGCTCCTATCTTTTAACCCAGCTAGGACAGTTGTATCCACATTGACGATGAGTGTCCGTCCTTAGTTTCTATAAAAAGGGATATGAGAAGGGGCACTCTTAACGAGAACATTCTTATCCATTACACCGGCTTGACTGTTGATCGGAACATAATGATGTCATGTTGATCTAACCGTTGACCGCTTATTAACTTGCAAGACAATACAGATTATGATCGTCATGTTTATTTATATCGCATATCCCGGCGAGAATTTTGGCGGTGAAAATATTTTTTGCCATTGTGAAGGCAGACTTTATTCATCGACCGCAGTTGCCTAATTCCGTATATGACGCATATATAACAAAGATAACACAGATCGTCCATTGCTGACCAACTGCCTTCTTCTTCGAGCAAGGGTTGACTGCGTTTCAATTGCGATTTTCATTCATCTAGTTTGTGACATCTGTTTGTGAAGAGATAAATAAGTCCAATAGCTAGCCTTTTGTGGGTATTCTTGCATTTACCAGGTTACCCCACGTTGAGACGTTTGCTCCATTCAACGTCCACGATGCTCATCCATTAACATCAGATGAGTTGCTTGAGCTAATCTGTCACCACCGCTCACGAGCTAGCGTATCTAATTCCGCTTAGACCGGTGCTAGGGGCCGTGTGAATACTTTGTAGTCTCCACATGAACAGCTGCAATAAAAACCAGGCTAAGATACTAAGACTACGTCCGATAATCCACCGTATTATCGGGTCTGAATGTTAGGTGCCGAGGGATTCTTTCTTGTAGTGTCATACGGTTGCTTTTTAGTCACCAGACGTCGTCAATTTTTCCCACCTCTTGCATATCGATCCAATTCATATGTACATGTATCAATGTGTTGAAATCATAGAAACGATTGCTATTCGTCATGCCTGTAATCAAAATACATCTTACTCCACCATGGTATTTGGGTAAAAACCATACATTCAAGTGCTGTCTTTCATCAAAACATAGTCCATATCCCTGCATTAAACAACCTAGAATGCATCCATCTACATCCTTCAACCATTTGGCATGCTCGCCATGTTCACTTTTCAAAAGCTAGCAAAATATCATATTTTTAAGATTACATTATCGTGTTTGTTAAAAATAACAAGCAGTGGGAATTTCTACTATGCGGTGAAGAAACCGAAGATACGACACATACACAACGTGAGATCTTTTTAATTTTTGAATTCTTCTACGGGTGTTTCGAGTAAAGTGCTTCACAGCACAGACAGTGAAAATGGATCATGCAGGAACATTTCTGGCTACAGCCTTGGCGTATTATTGAGATTGTTTAGAAATATATTATCTGCTGTCGTGTTTGTTTGACTACATGAGACATCCCTAATTTGTTATCATGATTCATATTCGGAATTGTTTGTGGAAGAGGACTGGCTATAGGATTCGGTTATGACACTTGTACCAAAACAATATCTCCAATATTAATAGGGCTTGACACCTGTCATGTTAACTCTTCGCCATATTGTGAATAACTGACAGAGAAATTGGTATCCAATATTTATTTCATCAATGTACTTCCTGTTAAAATCTGCGCAGTTCAGTTCACTGTGCCTATATGATCGCCTACTTGTATATTAAGGCTGTTGGAAGTCCAGGTCTGGGTGACCAAACTGATCAAACAAGCCAGTTCATGTCTGCAAGTTTATGACATGCACAAAATAGAATAAACCAGAGTTACCCTCTTACCGTCTTTCGTTTAGCAGACGACATTTTTTGAACCAGCAACTCTCAAAATCTACAACCAAGCCCTTTACTTTAATATAGGAACACCGTTCCGGCGTATTCTGCAGCTTAAAACTTCACGGCCATGTCTAAGTTGAAATTTTGTGTTGAAAGTAATTCCATGTAAAGGCTATTCCGCGAAAATGCAAGCAAATTGGTTTGGAGAGGCGAGAGTAATCAGACGTACTCTTCGTGCTTCACCTGAATAGGTTAGTAAATAGGTTCATTACCGATGCGTCTACGTTAAAACGTGTGCTCACTGAAAAGGATTTAATCCGTTCAGATGATATCAAAGATAAAACAACATTCTATTCATTGTTGTAGTTTTTTCTCAACATCATGCGATGATCCGTGTATATTCTATCTGTGGTTCACGCCCATGTTCAGGGCGGTGGGCGGAGATGATCATCCAGTAATGTAATGTAGTTTCCCGCCAATTTCGCCTTTTACAGTGTAGTTTCTTGAAACAGTATTTGTTTCTCATATTGAGTAATTGAGTAGAATCTTTCTAGGGTGTTTGTACCTGGATACAGAATTTGAATTAACTGTCCAGGAATGTCCGATGACTTTCACTTTGTCAGTGTGATCTTTGGAGACGGATTTCTCTTTTTCGCTCGGCGTTTTGTGGTCTTTGAGTCGACGTGAAGACCAATGTCTTTAGCTGCCAAGTTTACAGCGAGATGCACCCTGGGGACGTGATGCCTCAAATACCTGCAAGTCACGCCATATAATGAGGCACATACATGCGTGCTTCGCTCATCGACTGACCGGCGCATGCACTCTTGACTTAATTTGCTTATGTGAGCACTTTTGAAAAGCGCACAGCGGTTATTGTTTATTGACGTGCTCACATTCTTAATCACATGGCCTTGTCGGTTGCCGTTTGACTCAATATATTTTTTTTGGTGCAATTTCACAGATTTCTGCACATCCACGGGGATTCATGAACTGTCAGTTGGCATATCTTTTATTGGCAATAAATTAGACCACACCGTAGGCCTATTCATGGTTTGGAGATTAATAGACGAATATTGACCCCTATATTGAAAACTGTTCTCGCAGCAAATTGACACGGAGGACGATCGAATCTTCTACTAGGCCGTTAGTAGATGACAGTGGAGCTGTAATGTACAGGTCTGGAGCTGTAATGTACAGGTATTTAGCTGTAATGTACAGGTCTCGACCTGTAGTGTACAGATCTGGAGCTGTAATGTACAGGTCTGCAGCTGTATTTTACAGATCTGGAGCTGTAATGTACAGGTCTGGAGCTGTAATGTACAGATCTGGAGCTGTAATGTACAGGTCTGGAGCTGTAATGTACAGATCTGGAGCTGTAATGTACAGATCTGGAGCTGTAATGTACAGGTCTGGAGCTGTAATGTACAGATCTGGAGCTGTAATGTACAGGTCTGGAGCTGTAATGTACAGATCTGGAGCTGTAATGTACAGGTCTGGAGCTGTAATGTACAGATCCAGATCAATAACACGATTACTCACAGCTACATGTTTTGGGTTTAGTTTTCGAGGAGCTAAACTTTTGGGGGGCTCTTGAGTTCGGGTGATATTTGACAATGTAAACGTTGTCCATGTAAACAGACGTTGAAGTTTATATAGTTCTATAGTTTGATAACCTGCTATTACCATCTCATGCAGGCATACAGTCCGCCCATTGCAGGTATCTCCACGGCGGCACTAAGCAAAACGTTCAGTAGTCGATCACCTGACATCGCCGTAGTCATCAGGAAGAGTCCAAAATAAATGAGACTGTCGGCAAACCTAGAAGCATGAGATGTATCGTTAAAGACACACTTTCCCAAGAAAGGTATAACGAATTTCCAGTAAAGGACGACCGAGAAATCATCGAATAATTATGTTTGTAGCAAATACGACGTATACATAGAAGAAGATATAGGAAAGTGGTAAAACTCAGAGGGAAGCAATCTTTATGGGAACACTACTTGTATCCCCATCCGAAATTAAAACAACAAATCAGTTTTTATGATACACCTATGTGAAATACACGTGTTAAACGTACCAGACTATGAACATGACGATGAAAACCAATCGCATCCGTCGATGTTTTAAAATATCTAGCACAGTATACTTGACAACCTGGTCTTTTTTTGTCTTCTCGGAACGTCGTACTGGGGAAAAGTGGGAGCGTGCTTCTTGGTTCCGAATTTCCCGTTCCTCCGTCTCTCCCAGTAAATTCTCTGTCACATTCTTGTTCTGGGCTGCTTTGTCGTTTCGCCGGTCGACACGTACAGATGACTTCGTCTGTCTGCCATTTATTCTTTCTATCTTTCGGATGATTTCATTGGCTTGCATGCATTTGCCGTTAGTAATCAACCATCGTACTGATTCGTCGATGAAACTGAAAGAACAATAATAAGTCATTACTCACTGCGAGCCAGCATCCAACCCAATGTCGAAGGGGTTGGCTTCGCGCTCGGAAATGTTTGCCGTGGGAGGCGTGAAACGACGTCATTGACCACATAACTTCGCGCCGAGATTAGGCATCCGCCAGTAGGCCTACTTGAACACTGACAATACCATAGAGATCGGGAAATAGGAGTGATAGTAACAATCAAAATACTGCAAGGCCGAACAACTCTGAAGATTTTATAGTCCCAAAATTAGATAGGCAAACTGACATCGCCGGTAGACAGAATTCCCATTGTGGCTGCATGGTTGCCTCACATCGGTGTGACATCACGTAGACAATGATGTTCTTTCGTTTCTTTTTTGACCAAAGATGCATATCTACGAACGTCCGTAAATGACTGAGGTAGTAGATCACGCTAATGTCCATGCGCCAATTGAGCTATAACATGGGAATTTTTGAAATTATTCATAACGGGTTGAATTGTTCAGACACCTCACAATAAGTTAAAAGTAAAAAAAAAACATACTTAGGCACTCCAAAATGAAATATGTTTTTCAACGTTTATCTTCGATTAGCCTGACGAGTGATTAGTAAAAGGTCAAGAAAATTCTGACTTTTAAAAATGGACGTGATCTATTCTTGTAATACAGCTCCAGTCATAGAATTCATTCTGGGGTATATCCCCGACCCGCGATATCAGCTGGTAATTTCCCGCTCACCCAAGTTTATTCACGAAGTTCCGTCAAAATGAGTAGTACAACTGGTATCAAATAGTGACAACCTTCGGGTATGTAGACCCATCATTTATTCACGTGCGCATTTTAAAGGCAGTTATACCATTCACCAGAAAAATGGCTTGATCCCTTTCATTCGATAGTTCTATAACACCATGAAGATCAAACCAGATATAAATTTTAACAATTCTATTTTAATCGGAAACTTGAATATCCGTGTAAGGAAGGAGTCAGATTTTTCAGTTTTATTTTTTTATTTATTTATTTTTTATTATTATTTTTTTTATTTTTTTTTTATTATTATTATTATTATTATTTTTTTCGCAATAACGACTCTCAAATTATCTTCTGTATTCACCCCACAACCCGCAAAATAAATTTTGGTCAGTTTAAAAAAACAATACTCACAAGAAATACGTTATGTATATCGCAAACGAAGACAAGAGGACCAGTTGTACGTGCCGCCAATTCAATCCAACCATCGGGTACCCCAGACCGGCTAAAATCGTGAGGCCTGTACCCCAGGTGACGCCATCCAGAATCATCATAGTGCCCCTCCATTTGATGGGAAACATCTCCATGATCAAAACCGTCTTCAGATCATAAATACCCTGTCCATAAAATGATGAAATATATTGGTCAGCGGGATATGGACTGCTTGAAAATTTTCCATGAACAGGGCAAGCACACATTTTAGTTAGTTGAGTGCGGCGATGGTTTTAACTCATTCATGGCAGCTGTTGACCTTCTGTTGATGTTCAGGTGTCGTTCATTGCAGTCAGGTCTGTGAATGGCGTCTCAATTTTGCTTACTCTACCGACAAGTCTAAGTATACGAAAAGGGCCATGCATTTTGAGCGCACAATCGCTTTTTCACAAATTTTTATAGTTGCTGATACTTGGTATATAATATGATTTCTTTGATATAATGAAAAAATTTAGTGATTTAATGTAATAATTTAGTGGTTAATCATCCAGAGATTTTTAATCTGTTTGACCGTCAACTGTTTGCTTTTTCTCAGATGGGAACTATGAGAATGGCATATACTATGTCTTTTACAGAAGGCTGGACCAGTTTGACCTTGGGACTCTTACCAAAAATTCCTACAAGATTAGTATATCATTTTATCCAGTTTTTCTCTGGGATTATAAGAATAGTGCCAATATCTTATAGGATCGACAGTATCCTATAGGATGCTATTGGACGGTCCAATAGGATTTCATAAATGATGACTTTGTACAGTTTGAAAGAATACTTCAGGCCCTGCAGTTTCCTGGTTCCATGCTAGCATGGCGATAAGCGTAATTATCTGTCTCTATTCTGGATCAAATGAAAGCATGCAAGAAATATCCTCAGTTCGTAAACTGAAAAAAAAATCTAACTTTTCTGTGGACAAATATTCCAATAAAGAGAATTGGCCTAGCTCACTCTCGAAATTTCTGAAAGGAAACATGTAGTCGCGGTAAGAATATAAGCATGCATGGGATAGGCATTGTATGAAATCCGCAAGCATGATTTCTAAATTTTTACTCAAATCTGACTGAAATTAAGCTATACAATCGAGTTAGGCTACTATATATGTTCGCGTGTGTTAGAA
Source organism: Hanleya hanleyi (assembly GCA_036873755.1). NCBI lineage: Eukaryota > Metazoa > Mollusca > Polyplacophora > Lepidopleurida > Hanleyidae > Hanleya > Hanleya hanleyi. The sequence goes on from JAVTVY010025305.1 coordinate 67,904, forward strand.
TTGTCGTCGCATAACGATTCCGTATTTTAGTAAAGTTTTATAGTTGCCAATGGCCGAAAATACCGTTTCAGAGCCTATAGTGACAGACGAAAAGCATATGCAGCGTTCACATATGGTTTGGTATGGTTTGGTTTGACTGGGCACTCCACCGTGGTACAACGGGAACTGGTCATACACAGTATGCCGTGCATCCCGTTTCCCCGTACCAACCTACACATGCTCCCCCTGCACTAAAGAGTTGTGTACAAAATAATATAGGCGGATTTCGACAATATTGACTGACTTGCGTTGTTGCTTAAGATGATATTACGATGCTGAATATTATTGTCCATTCGTTCGTTTTTCATTTTCGTCACGATCGCTTTTCTAAAGATATACTTCATGGTATTGCCTAAAGATATACTTCATGATATTGCCTTCACGATTTACTGTTACATTGGTGCTGTAAATGGATGTCTATGTGATTTCAGGCAAATATGCACAAATGTATGTGTCTAGACGCAAATATGTTATGTCTCATTCATGTCATTGCTGAGAGCTAAATTGTCTCCGCTCTGTCTGCAAAGAAGCTTACATCATCAAATTTATAAGATATAGTGAACTTTATTAAAACGGTAAATTGAATGCCCGCACGCAATTTCTGATAAGGATGGATAGAGAGGAAGCTCCGCAGGCTAAAATAACAATAAAATACCAATAACTCTTCATGTTGGCGTCTTACATAAACCCTACATATTGAATTTTTCTGCTATATATGCTGAATATTTAAACTTTTAAAAGCATTTTATGTTTCGCAACAACTACACTTGCACCTATCAATTTAGTGTGTTTTTTTCTGCTCTGCCTTCCCAGTTCCTTTTGAAGTCACGAAGGCCAGGTTCACCACTCTGGGACAATTATATCGTTGGAAAGTATGAAATTAGTCGGTTCTAAAAGTACAAATACTTCATTTGGGCACATAGATAGAAGTACTCAAGCGTATCGGAGAGAAACAGAATGGATATATTTTTACTGAAAGATATGTTTTCGCTCTTTGCTTACACTGTCCGTACATTTCTCTTCTGTCCGTATACATCATGGGAAAATCTTTGGAAGGGGAGGAGGTATGGGTAACAAACGGCGCAGGTGTATGTGAACGAGATCCCATGAAATTAAAGTAATTTCATTGCATACAGACACAATTTGACATTGTCATGAAGTAAATATATGTTCAACATGAGAAATCCATTTCGAAGCAAAAGTATCTGGTCTTCCATAATCTTGAGCCTGCTATCCGTCATCGTGTAAACCGACGACCAATCCAACGCCTATTTCCATTGACTGAGAAGACGCAAAGTTCACGACGGATCAATATCACATTTATGGACCAGTTTTGGAGTTCATATGGAAAATTAGCGACAGTCACGTGACGACAGTTGTTCCAATGGGAAAAGAGTAACACACACAGTCATATAATAACGGTGTTTCTGACACTGGATATCACATTACAGACAAATTCCAGGTTTGTTAATCTGACCAGGGTCAAGTAGGGCTAAGCCTAAGTAACAGTTTTTGAACTCTGATGAGAGCGAGGCGAGGATCGAATCCCGAGTGGTTTCATCTCCCATATTCTTATCGTTCTATTGATACAGAGATAGTTCGCCATGAGGGGATGGAAACTATCAATTACAACGCATATAAGGGAAGTGGGAAGAGGTGCCGACATACTGACAGAGTCACATGACTTCACAGTATAGTCTTCTGTTTAACCTAGTCTAAATTACATACCAAGAATCTAACGATTGGTGATATGTGTTGTATCTCAGGTACGCTGACATGACCACACGGCCCCTAGCACCGCCATAAGCGGTATTAGATACAAATCTAGAGAGCTATTATGGAAATGCTCTGACAACTCGTAAAATGGTGATTGGTGAGCTGTGTCGCTGAGACAACTGGTACGCTCGGGATTGGTGTGATGTATCGATGTCAGATGAAAATGACAGCATTTAACACAAAAGACTAGTCTGTAATGCCCGATGTCGACCCAGCATTAACTACCCACAAAGACCAAAAGGCCTGTACAGGGGGCGGGCCTCGGGGAAGGAAACGTCCACCAGCAGAATCTCGCCATATACAGGTAAAAATTACAACGCATATAAGGGAAGTTGGATGAGGTGCCGACATATTGACAGAGCCACATGACTTCACAGTATAACCTTTTGGTTAACCTAGTCTAAAGCACATACAAAGAATCTAACGATTCGTGATATGTCTTGTATGTCAGGTACGTTTTTATTATACCTGTCCATGTGGCAACTTGGATAACATGACCACGCGCCCCTAGCACCAGCATAAGCGGTATTAGATACAAATCTAGAGAGCTATGATGGAAATGTTCTGGCAACACGTAAAATGGTAATTGGTGAGCTGTGTCGCTGTGACAACTCGTACCCTGGGGATTGGTGACCTGTATCATCGTCAGATGAAAATGACGGCATTTAACACTAACGACTAGTATGTAATGCCCGATGTCGACCCATCATCAACTTCCCACAATGCCAACATATATCAAAGACCAAAAGGTCTGTACAGTAGGCGGGCCTCGGGGACGAACCGTCCACCAGCAGAATCTCGCCATATACAAGTAAAATTTACAACGCATATAAGGGAAGCGGGAAGAGGTGCCGACATACTGACAGAGCCACATGACTTCACAGTATAGTCTTCTGGTTAAACTAGTCTAAATCACATACCAAGAATCTAAAGTTTCGTGATATGTGTTGTATCTCAGGTACGCTTTTGTTGTACCTGTCCATGTGGCAACTTGGATGACATGACCACACGGCCCCTAGCGCCGACATAAGCGGTATTAGATACAAATCTAGAGAGCTATGATGGAAATGCTCTGACAACTCGTAAAACGGTAATTGGTGAGCTGTGTCGCTGTGGCAACTCGTACACTGGGAATTGGTGAGCTGTATCGTAGTCAGATGAAAATGACGGCATTTAACACAAAAGACTAGTCTGGAATGCCCGATGTCGACCCAGCATCAACTTCCCACAATGCCAACATATATCAAGGACCAAAAGGCCAGCACAGGGGTCGGGCCTCGGGGACGAAACGTCCACCAGCAGAATCTCGCCATATACAGGTAAAAATTTCAACGCATATAACGGAAGTGGGAAGCGGTGCCGACATACTGACAGAGCCACATGACTTCACAGTATAGTCTTTTGGTTAGCCTAGTCTAAAGCAAATACCAAGAATCTAAAGATTCGTGGCATGCGTTGTATCTCAGGTACGCTTTTGTTGTACCTGTCCATGTGGCAACTTGGATGACATGACCACACGGCCCCTAGTACCGGCATAAGCGGTATTAGATACAAATCTAGAGAGCTATGATGGAAATGCTCTGACAACTCGTAAAACGGTAATTGGTGAGCTGTGTCGCTGTGGCAACTCGTACACTGGGGATTGGTGAGCTGTATCGTCGTCAGATGAAAATGACGGAATTTAACACAAAAGACTAGTCTGTAATTCCGATGTCGAACCAGCATCAACTTCCCACAATGCCAACATATAACAAAGACCAAAATGTATGTACAGGGGGCGGGCCTCAGGGACAAAACGTCCACCAGTAGAATCTCGCCATGTACAGGTAACGCATATAAGGGAAGTGGGAAGAGGTGCCGACATACTGACAGAGCCACATGACTTCACAGTATAGTCTTCTGGTTAACCTAGTCTAAAGCACATACCAAGAATCTAACGATTCGTGATATGTGTTGTATCTCAGGTACGCTTTTATTGTACCCGGTCATTTGCCAACTTGTATAACATGACCACACGGCCTCTAACACCGGCATAAGCGGTATTAGATACAAATCTAGAGAGCTATGATGGAAATTCTCTGACAACTCGTAAAATGGCAACTGGTGAGCTGTGTGGAAGTGACCACTCGTACACTGGCGATTGGTGAGCTGCATCGTCGGCATATGAAAATGACGCCATTTAACACAAAAGACTAGTCTGTAATGCCTGATGTCGACCCAGCATCAACTTCCCACATTGCCAACATATATCAAAGACCAAAAGGCCTGTACAGGGGGCGGGCCTCGGGGACGAAACGTCCACCAGCAGAATCTCACCATATAGAGGTAAAAATTTCAACGCATATAAGGGAAGTGGGAAGAGGTGCCGACATACTGACAGAGCCACATGACTTCAAAGTATAGTCTTCTGGTTAACCTAGTCCAAAGCACATACCAAGAATCTAAAGGTTCGTGATATGTGTTGAATCTCAGGGACGCTTTTATTGTACCTGTTCATGTGGCAACTTGGATGACATGACCACACGGCCCCTAGCACCGGCATAAGCGGGATTAGATACAAATCTAGAGAGCTATGATGGAAATGCTCTGACAACTCCTAAAATGGTAATTGGTGAGCTGTGTCGCTGTGACAGCTCGTACACTGGGGATTGGTGAGCTGTATCGCTGTCAGATGAAAATGACGGCATTTAACACAAAAGACTAGTCTGTAATGCCCGATGTCGAACCAGCATCAACTTCCCACAATGTCAACATATATCAAAGACCAAAAGGTCTGTACATGGGGCGGACCCCGGGGACGAAACGTCCACCAGCAGAATGTCGCCATATACAGGTAAAAATTACAACGCATATAAGGGAAGTGGGAGGAGGTGCCGACATACTGACAGAGACACATGACTTCACAGTTTTGTTTTCTGGTTAACCTATTCTAAAGCAGACACCAAGAATCTAACGATTCATGATATGTGTTGTATCTCAGGTACGCTTGTATTGTACCTGTTCATGTGGCAACTTGGATGACATGCCCACACGGCCCTTAGCACCGGCATAAGCGGTATTAGATACAAATATTAATATCCCATGCCAAATATTTGTTTACAATCAAACTGATTTGATGTTGATGTCGTCCAATGTACATGTACGTGTAATACAATCACATCTCGGGAGTAATGTTACAGTAGGCATCAGATTGTGACAGTCTGGATGGAGGCCTTAATCACATGTGCGGCCATTCCTGATCTGGGGTCAATGCTTCATCAATAATGTGTTCTCCTCTACAATACTGAGGATTTGTTATTATTTTTTTCATACATTTTATAAATTATGAAGAATCCCATATGTTACATGCGTGTTTGATATCAGTGGATTTTACCGAATGTGTTAAAGAATAATATATCACTGCAATATGGACTAAAAATACTGTTTATCGTGAGGATAACCGAATAAGCTTTCTATAAAGTTAACATTTTAGACAAATGAACATTAAAATCTGTCTGATAAGACTTTGAACCTATATCTTGTATGAGAGCAGGGTGGAAACCAACCCTCACTGCGAGCTTTTCTTTGGAACGACCAAACGTTGGGGGAGCTGACACTTCATGGCTTCAAAGCATATGATATTGGGAAATTAGGATTTATCTTCATGATCATCTGAGCGAAGAGTCATTGGTAAATTCAAAAGTGGAGTCGAAAAGTTGGCCATTCCTGGATTTTTTTTTCTTCGTTGTGTTAATCTACCATTACTTTATTTCACATCAAATAATTAATTCCGAAATTACGTGACCATTTTTGTGAAGAAAAACGCAGAAATAAAAAAAACAACAACAACATATATTTAATCAGAGATATCGGACAAAACATTGCGTCATTGTGACGTCATCAACACACCCATTGTAAATTTATTTACATTTTTCCGGGGGATGTAAACCCAAAGATGTAGAGTAGGAAGTTTCAGTTTTCTAGCCTGAAGGATAGTAAAAATATTCTGACTGGTGAGGCAGAATCATGAATCCTACAGATAGCTTCATGCAATGACGCCATGATGAGGAGCCTAGATCAGTCTTGGTGTACTTCGATTTGGCCTCAGATTTGGAAGAGCATTTCGAGGTCCATTGACCTTTGGCCTTTGTGACGTCACAGAGGTCAAGTTTACTATATTTCCAGCAAAGGTTATTGACTGCGCTTCCGGTCACGTGAACCAGGGGTATGCATTCATCCGCGTTGATGCGGTCATTTCCGGCGATGATACAGTCATTTCCGGGGATAAAGCCTCCGTGGACAGAATGTAGTACGATGAATTTCCTTCGAAGAATTAAATTATCACGGCAATATATCACAAAATTGCGAACAAATCACTCGAATCCTGCATGTAACTGTGTTTTGAACCCTCTGTACGTGGATTTCTATTTAAAGAAACCCTCCGTCATTCCACCTCTAGGAATTCGTATGAAACCACACATTGTAGCAGCTGATATTAAACTTAGTCAAGTTTTACCTATCAAACTCTTACCAATTCCAGGCAGTTAGCTAAACCAGAAGTAGATATCACACTAACGGAATATAAAAAAGCAGACACGAGGCAACTCGTTTATGCACAAGAATTTGTATACTGAGGGAAAAATACAGATCACATCAGGCTATTTATATACATGGTTTTAAGGATGGTGAGAGAGTAGCATGTCGTACTGTCTTTAGTCCCATAGACAATAAAAGCGTGGCTCGGATACAAATGATTACATGAATCAGTTTTGGTTTCTGATGATGTTTCTAGATTAGTATTTTGCCATGTAGGGTCATATGACTTCATGTCAGTACTTCGGCACCACTGTTGTTATGTTGCGTTTCTCAGTCTGGTCTGACTTATTTGAAACCTGTGGGGCATTCCCCCCGCCCCCCCTTCCGTATGATTTCTTCCCCCTTGAGCTACTCAGCTGAAATGCACCACACTATACCCTTGAGTCAAGCTTGATCAATTAGTAAATAATAATCTGATGCGAAATGAAGGAGTTTTTGCCTAATTTTCCTCGCGGAAAAGTAGCAATTTGTTTCTGGTACCCGACATGGCCTCCACTCTGAATCTATCCATGATCCTCTGCCCTGGGAGTTATGTCGTTTCGGAGATACGATAGAAAGTTTCGTATTAAAGAATTTAAGAAAGAAGATTCAAATCAGCTTGTGGGTCAATATCATTATTGTCGATTGCGAATCAAATATCAATCACACTGTTCTGTTTTCATAGATGGATCCAATGATGGTGACCAAATCTCTTTGTTGTCATCAATGAGTGTACAACTGTGTTGTTTCGGTTACGATTGTCACTGCAGAAGCTAACGCCTTGGATTAAATTCAAATGAGTAAAGGCAGAATGTTCGCTAGTTTTGTCTGACTCTTTATAATGCTTGCAAGCAAAAGGACAGTCCCGTGATAGAAGTCTTTAGCCATGAAAGGCGCGAAACAGTATTTATTGCCCACTTGATGTCAGGTCAAGGTTAGGTACTGGGCAATGCTGTAACATTGGCTATACCGCAAAAAAAAATGAAAAATAAGTATCATTATGACTTTCGAATTACCGAAAAACCAAACAACTTTGAAGATGTTATTATCTCGGAGTTAAATAGGCATTTGCAAACATAAGTCATCTCTTGTAAATCTCTCTGAATAAAATAATACTCCCTTGCTACGGTTAAGAAATGGTTCGTTATCTAACCTCGGCGTACGTCACATGCGCAATGACGTCTATCCGCGCCTTTTGCGGATGGAGATTTCCATCTGGGGACTGCCCTATTAGGAATGGGTCTTCACAAAATCCTTTAATTTTACAAATTTAACAATTTTATCGCGCATAGTTTGTATCACGCTGTCAGAATTTGAGGGTAAAGACGGGATACCCAAACTATAGTTAGGTCAAAAGGACCCAAAATGTTTCAGTCAAACTGGAATTTGACCTAGACTCTTTAAGTCCGTCACGTCTATTTCCAAAACTATCTGGGCAATTTGACCCAATCCTTCTGACAGTGCAATAAAGCTGGTGCAGAGGAGAAATCAGAAATTAATGGTCCTGTGATTCCGCTTGAAATCCGCTATTGGGACTTCAGAACGTAATTGCGGCTTGTCTTAGAGTCACTGGTTTGATAAATGAATTATGATAATTATTCTACTTCTATGGACGTGAGGTTAGTTTTGATCATTGTCTATTCGATATGTGATATAGGAATATGTTGATCAAATTTTTATTGTCAGATTTTTTTAGATTCATGATCTAACTTTTGTCTATGCTTGTTTAACATTGATCGTCAGCTGCTGATAGTTCATTAGTGTTATGAGGAAAGATTTTTCATATTTCTATGTTACTGGTCGTCACTATATGACTGAAAAGCGGCTGAGTGCGGCGATGGTTCTAACTCATTCATGTCGGCTGTTGATCATCTGTTGATGTTCAGGTTTCGTTCATTGCAGTCTGGTCTATGAACGGTGTATCAATTTTGCTTGAAAAGGGCCATGCATTTTTAAGCGCACAATCGCTGTTTCACCAATTTTTATAGTTGCTGATCCTTGGTATATAATATGATTTCTTTGATTTAATGAAATAATTTAGTAATTTAATGTAAAAATTTAGTGGTTAATCATCCAGGGGATGGCCAGACGCCGACCAAGCGGTCCATGAGGCCCTCAGCACACATACGCACGTTCTCACACCAACATAATGAAAGCAATCAAGTGAACAACTTTGGATCACAATTATATCATAGTTAATTTATAATAGTACTGAATATTGTTCATACAGAATAGAAGATATTTATTATGATGGCAGATTAGTCTTTCTACTTGTCCTTTATTCAATTAGCCTGGATGTTTTCATTCCTCCCACAAATCTGTTCTACATGTCAAAAATTCCATCCTAATGAATTATTATCAGTCCTATATTCTTTGGAGGTTTACGAGAAATTTCTCAATCCCCTTGCTACAGAACCGCTCGTAAACCAAGTCTGGGTAGAATGTCCTATAGCACAGAATTATGTAGGATCCATAGGAAAGGTTGAACTCCTACAGGAATTGTTGGTAATATGAAGCTGGAGATAATTCGGAGTGTATATGTATATGCTGCAAACGGTCAGGAAAATATGGGCAACGATTTGGTGCAAGACTCACGAAATACAATTGACAATGGATCTGCTACAAGTTGTATTGTCAGTCTTTTGTCCAGGATATTACCTTTTCAATGGGAGGTCTTACACCAAAGCCTTGCCAAAATATGTCAGTAGAATGAAACCTGAGAAAGATTATATCCTGCTTATATTAAATAGAAAGTGTCGACCAGAAATCATAGTCTTCCTCTTCATTCATCTTTATCCAAAATTCCAACTCTTATTAGTTACCTCCCCTGATTTTTATGTGCGAATACTTTATCTTTAGTACCAGTTCAACAATGATTTAAAATTTATCAGAAAAACATAGTTGAATGAGAATATTGATATAAAATATTCTGAATGTCATCTTACATTTTCGCTAATATCCAGTGGTATTTTTATTCGTTCCTCGCAAAAGGCTCGAAGCAGATAAAAGTTACTACTCCCGTTTGATATCCTCTATTTATAAAATTCATTTTTGAAACATATCACAATATTGCAGGAATTGATAGTCCCACTGATATGCATGTAAATACTATAAAATGTTGCACTCGCTATTGTTCAATGCTGACAACTTCATTCAGCCTCAACGCAGCCAATTAATCACATATTGTTTTTTGACATCCCCAAAATATATTCAGTTAGATAAATAGCATTAACATTCCGAATACCCCTTGCCTCGGCATCAAGAAGAAATAGTGAAAAACTGTCAAAGTTATAAAACAAAATTTAGATCACGATTATATCTTAGTTATTTTATAATAATACTGAATATTGATCATACAGAATAGAAGCTATTTACCATTATGAGTCATTGACAGATTTGTCTTTCCACTTGTGTTTTATTGAATTTGCCTAGATGTTTTCATTCCTGCCACAAATCTGTTCTACATGTCGAAAATTCCATCTTAATGAACCATTATCAGTCCTATATTCTTTGGTGGTTTACGAGAAATAGTTTCAATCCTCTTGTTACAAAACCACCCGTAAACTATGTCTAAAACTTGCCATAGGGTTCTATAGGTCCTATAGCACAGAATTGCATGTCCTGTAGGATTCTATAGGAAATGTTGAAATCCTAGAAGAATTGTTGGCAAGATGAAACTGAAGAAAATTCGGAATGTTTATGCTGTCCTTTGTTTGAAGTCGTATGTATACACATTTCAAAGTCGATTATGTTTAATGTTTCAGGATTATAAACGCAGATATTAGATAACTTATTCAAGTTGACTTAATATCACACCGCAAGACGACTCTATTCAGCATGTATATTTGATAAGATTGTCAAGATAGTGCCAACTTTTTTAACTGTATGTCGGAGAATTTGTGAAGTTGTTGGTTGTCTGTGACTTCTTCGGTTCCGATCCTTGCCTCAGTTTGGAGCCTCCGAGTTTGAGCCTATAATTAACTAGTTTGGAAAATTTGAGGCTACATGGTAAACAGGATAAAGCAACAGGAGAAAAGCTGTAGGCAAAGGTCAAACTTACCACGTTACAAAAACCCAGTAGGAACCGGAGAATAACGAATGAACTGTAGTTTGGAACGAAAGCCAGGGCGCAGAAAATAACAGTGTTGGTACACCCCGATACTAGGAGGAGTGGTTTCCGTCCAAATCTGTCTGCTAAATGTGAGATAACATTGACACCGAATATTGTCCCCAAAAGGAAAATTGTTTGGGACAAATCGGCCAGGTACCCTATCTCACAAACTAGGTCCCACTGAAAGAAATACAATATTGTATGATAAACAGGGCTAACCCAAGTAATCCCTGCCACAACTTGAATATCGCTCAAGGCGGGCCAAGGTAGGTCTCTAACGCCAGCCCTACATATGCAGTAGGCTTCAAGGCACAGTGGAATAGATTGCACATCTCTCAGTGAAAACAAATTGTATTTTAGGAATATGGAAACTCGGGGATGTAGTCGATCATTTTCACCCATGACCAATGTGGAATACACTGATTTAATGTTGAGACAGTATAGAGCCTAATGACAGATGAGCCCGAATTCTCTGCCTAATGGTTATTTATCGGACGAATAAGCCAGTAACTATGAGTTTTAAGGGTGAGACTTAGGAACACAATACAGATTTCTAAAAAAGTACGGATGGTCTGATTTGGTATGTGTGCAATACATTTGATGATCAGTATGATAGACCAAAATATTCCTCATACAATGCTGAATACAAATAGGATAGCTATATTGACGGACACTGTGAAATAAAGAATATAATTATAGAAACAAAACTTCTGGGCGTTGTCAGCAGAAGCCAATAGAGAGAAACCCCACGGGGCTGAAATACAATTTGAAATCTTCAGTAATATCCCTGTTACAATGTACACTATGTTAGATATGGAAAACTGGATGGGAAGTATCTCAAACGTGTTTTTCTTATGTATTTTCCCTTATATATGTTGTAATTTCATATACCAATATTAATTGTGACAATCCTGAAATTTCATTTCATAGACATCAATTTTAGGTCAACAAGTAAATGTGAGCCGAGTCACACAATTTTGAAGCTTCGTGCAGGACCACACAGACAAGCTCTAAATATAACTGGATTGAGCCACTCAAATGACAATAATGGTGGGTAAGTTAATGCAAACATCAACTGGTAAAGTAAACTTTGTTCTGGGAATGCGGTGAACCATTCTAAAATTTATCGATACAACTTGTTTTCAGGTAATCCGTCTTTGGAATATTCCTCACGACTTTGGAATATCCAAATATCTTGATTGTGTCAGTGCTATTGGTAAATGGAGAAAATCTTCAAAAGATTCTTCTCTTTCTAATTTCCATACCTGAATTTGTGTAGATTATAACAGGGACATTGTAGTGTTTTAGAATTGTATTTCAAGAGTGTGTATTCTTTATTTATTAACTTCTGTTGAGAACGCCTAGAAGTTTATTTCTATGATTATACCCATTAATTTACACAATTTGTATCAAGGGATATCATATTTGCATTCGGAATATTTTGGTATATGATATTGGTCACCAAACATAATGCATAAGTGGCTTTCCGGCTTCCTGTAGTTGAAAAAAGGTCAGGGATGACCTCAATGTTGTCCACAATCCCTAAATGGCTACCATATCCGAACTTCAAATTCTTGCAAACTGATTCACCTCGCTGACAAATGACACATGTCTACCTCCCTCGTACTCAAAACCGTAAGGGCATATCACACTTTCGTTGGAACTGGTATTCGTCATGAAGCATTGGTCATCGAACGGCTGCTCCTCACTGGAGTCATTCCCTTCAAAACCAGGATTAACACAGCGAAATGGCGGCTGGTGGCCTGTAAATATAGAAACGCTTTTTCGTTATTTTGTTTCGAATATAGGTTTTTCTGTCGAAGGAAATGTGGTGTATATATTATTATATTATGCATGCTTGGATTATGCTGTAAATTCGATCTCGCCGCAGAAATGATATATGGAAAGTTGACCACATGAATGTCGGATCTGACGCCAGCATGACTCACGGCCAGGCTTTTAGAAAGCTATACCCTTGAGTCCATTTTATCTTAAATGCGCTTCGCGTGTCTCATCTTCTTGCCTTGAAAGGATTAGTAATTTCTGCACAATATTCCTGTCAAACGGCATATCTGTTTCTACTTCATCCATTGTTTTAACTGAAATTCAATATCGGTCTGAGACGGATGCGTGAGTATCTGGCAGTGTGTGCGTGTTAACCTATTCGAACACAACAATCGAGTAGACCACAAACAGTTGAATCGGTCAAGCTAATTTTCAAAATGCATTGATTTTGTTTACCCCAATACATATAAACTTATTTCACAAGAGGTATGAAGATTATTGGACAAGAGGATATTAGATATGTATTCTCTTTCAATAGGCCCGGAGGGAAAAGATAAGATTGGAAATCAATCCCGCTCAAGTTGAGTAAAATTCGTCCGAGTTTGAGTTGAATAAAGTTTATTACACTCAAGTTGAGTTAAGGATAGCTGTCCCCTTACAGGGTCAAAATTGGTCATTTTTTTTATTTCTTCATTCAAATATTCAATATTTCGTCTAACGTTTGATGAGAAAAATGAAATCAAAATATTAATTAGAAGTGCTTCAAAATTAGGATTAACAATTTAGTTTTTGAGGCACTGTAAAAATTAAACAGATTGCCTTACAAGTGATCGGATATCCAGCTTTCATGCGACTGTCTATTGTAAGTCTTTAATAGCTGCGAGTGTGTATTGTATTGTTAATTGACTCACAGGAACTGGCCACCCTAATAGTCTGTCGTAAGAATAGAACAGCAGTTTGCATGGGATTGGCTACTGTTAAATTTCCCTTTCCAAAATTCATTTCCGCAGTATTTTGGTAAGCTAATTATCTAGAAGTCCTACTAATTTACATTAATCTACCCCCTTCTGATCAAAACCATGCAAACATCCGTACTTTTGTTTCTAATTACGAGCGACCGGGACCCTGTTTTTAGGAATAAAATGCACCCCCGTACACAGAGGCAAACTATATATCATTGGAAAGCTTAGATTCTCTTCTTTTAGATGAGGTAGGATGTGGTGGTGAAAACTATTGCCGTATGCTGAAACAATAGGAAATACAAGAACAATTGGATTGCACATTTCTACTTTTAAAATGGGGGTATACGTATTAAAATGACTATATCTTCACTCGTACCGAGCATATGGCAAAATGGTTGGTATCATTTCATTGCACAACGGTTCTTCAATCGTCTAGTATCAAAAAGTATTATGACGCTATTGACCTGTGACGTCACAGAGGAGCCATCTCCAAAATCTCCCTAGTATAATCCGTGGCGTGTCCTATTCCTCCTCCTCCGCTTTACTCACTGCACAGCGGATCGCATAGGTGTGGCTCGGGATAGGGTGGGGCGAGAGACCTGGGGTTTTCGCTACCTGAGATTCCATGGGCCAGGCTTGCACCCTACAGTAGAATGGGTCGACTGCGCATGCGCGATGAGTAGTAGTATAGAAAGGGCACGCGATCTCCCTATCCCTATAGGTGTGGCGCGGGATAGGGTGGGGCGAGAGACCTGGGGTTTTCGCTACCTGAGATTCCATGGGCCAGGCTTGCACCCCACAGTACAATGGGTCGACTGCGCATGCGCGATGAGTAGTAAAGAAAGGGCACGCGATCTCCCTAGCCCTATAAACTAACCCATGGGGGTGAATGAGCTATGGGGGTGAATGAGCACTCGTACAACTAAATTGCGTCAAACGCATTGAAAACTATGTCAAAAGTTTTTTGTGGGTGAAATTCTTCGTTGTTAAATGGCCAAAATGGTTCTTATGTCCAATTTAATCATCGGTCAAATACTTCGGGCATTTGGTGCGATTGCCCTTTAAATCCTCAATATAACGAGCGTCATTCACCATAGGATATTAGATAAAAACACTAACTACTGCATTAGAGGACGGGTTTCTCGAATGTCAGCCATCAAAAATAATTTAGTTCCGTGATTTAGACATTCAGTTGACGTCGTAGCCATATATTGTTTTTCAAACGTACAAATTAGTTTAGAATTGTAATATCGGATCGTTTCAAAATATCCACAAAACATACGGAAAGACGCAGAGTGGCACAAAGTTACAAAATTGGCGAAAGAGTGCTGTGAGCATCAGTTTTTACATCAATTATTTATCTAATTTTCTGACAGCAGTAAATAGATCACTGCAATACAATACCATGTCTATAAACATACCCACTCTCCTTGTCTGTCCCGACACCACAACAGCCTGAGTATAGGAGTTTTATTATAACATCACTCATGTACTGATGTACCTCAGAGCAGTTGTTTCAGATATTTTGGGAGTATAAATTCTGTATATCCCTGACATATCTTTCATCAGGGGCCAAGCCTAATCATAGGTGCAATAGGACAGTCCCGAGATAGAATTCTTAAAATAATAATAATAATAATTTATTTCAGACACATATGGTCTATAGAATGAACAAATAAATAATAAGATGGCAGCCAAAAGACAAATTACTAGCGCGTTACATAGATTTTGCGAGGCCAATGAAAAACTAAACGCGAAGTCTGAGACAAATCGGAAAGCCGCAAAGTTGTAAGTAAGAAGTTGTCTTTCGACATAAGTCTGTTTCGTAGAGAATTAATCTTGCGCCGAATAACCTCATTAAAACTGGGCATAGAGTTAATTCCAAACATGTAAGCAGAACTACGATAGCGCGGGGAGTGCATTAACCAGCGAAATACGTTGTTGTATGTGACAGGCAGTTTTTTCCAGTTACATGACGAGTACGAAGACAGCAGATGGCTGCAATAGATACTGGTACAGTACGACGAGAAAAGTTGCTTCTTCGCATCTTGAGAACACATATAGAACTTTCGAGCCAAAATGTTGGCACGAATGCATAATTTTCTAGTTTTCACAGACATATCATAACTCTCAGCGCTGGAGATAATATGATCGGGATATTTGATGTTGTCAACATAATTCAGCTGTGAGCCAGACATTTTAATAGAGGTCAATTTCAGGTCATTGAACTTTTATGGACGAAAACACATGCATAAGCATTTCTTAGTGTTGAAGAAAATATTATTGTCAGTCGCAAAAATATCACATATATCAAGTGGAATGCTTAAGGCTCTTGGCAGAGGGACTAATAAGCTGGTTAATGAAGACTCCGGCTACATTACATCCTAAATTGGACCGAGATATCTTGATGTCGAGTTCACATATGTAGACATTAAAGAACAGGGGAGACAGAATTACTCTTTGGCGAACTCCATTTCCAGCAGGGAATCCCCCGGCATACACACATCCTGGTAGCCAAGAAAGGCACAAAAGGACGCCATTGCCCACGTGACGTCGAGTCAAGGTTAGGAACCGGGTAATGCTTTAACATTGGCTCTGCTGCAAAACCCGGACAATAATTATCATTGTGGCTTTCAAAATACTAAATATCCAAACAATTTTGAAGCTGTTATTGTCCCGGAGTTAAATGGGCATATGCAAACACAAATCATCGCATGTAAATCTCCATGGATAAAATAATACAGCATTCCAATGTTTAGAAATCGACCGCTGCCTAACTTCGGCGTGACGCCACATGGGTCATGACGTCGTTTCGCGCCTTTAGTCGTCAGCGACTTCCATCTCAGGACTGTTCTATTAATATTTATAATATATAATCTCCAATAATATGATCTCCCTTATTCTGTGTTTCGCACATGGTGTCAGGGCAGAATTATGATCGCTCCTAGAGATATTTATGCAGTAGATATTGAAACATACCAATCCCAGAGATTTATCTGCTTTGACACATTTCAGGTGTACACTGTTTACCAGTGCTACTTCTTCTAATGTATTCTGTGGTTTTCAAGGTACATAAGGCCCAAGTTCTGTACAAAATTATTACAGGTTTATTAGCAGAGGTGTCAGGATAAAATTTTCGCTCATGAAGACCTTTTGTAGATACCGGTGTGGAAGCAACCGTGGTCCGCCAGATATGAGGGTCCGGGGACCATGGTATCTATCAGATACGAAGTCCTCCCTCGGAAACAGTTGTCCCCTTATCAGCAGAAACCATGGTCCTGATATCGTTGGTGTCCGGGTCACTGAAATCTAGACAGGAATGTCCCTTCTCATATATATATAGGGCCCGAACCATGGCATCTGGCGGACTATGGGCGCTTCCACAGCTATGGAAGTCCTCAGAGCCCGGCATTCCTCAGAGTCCGGTTGACCTATATATGAAACTAAAGGAATAGTAAAGACTAGAAATTCTGAACAGAGGTTCGGCCAGCAAATCGGTGATGCAGTGGATAAAGGCATGGAAGTGGACAGTACAGCAGAAGGTAAGATTGTGGGATCGATCCTAGTCGGGGTCAGTTGAAAATGTTTGGTTTTCTGCATTTCTCATGTACAGCTTTTGTACGTCTTGTAAAGTTATACCGTCGCATCTTTGTTAAATATATATATATATTTTTAGAAAAACTAATTTTATGTATTTAAGTCAATATACATCTTTACGGTGGCCCATATACGACATGGTATTAATTTTAGTTTTGTATATATTTTTTCAGTTTGAGTGGGAGTTTTCACCCAAGTGAAAACTTTTTTCACTCCTAAGTTTCCACCCAGGTGCAAGCGTTTTCACCGGGGTGAAAATGGTTTCGCCTGGGCGCAAACGTTATCACCCTGATGGAAACCTGTTTTTACCCAAGTGAAATTCTGTTTTCACCCAGGTGAAAATCTTCTCGGCGCGGTGAAAACATTTTCACCCAGGTGACTGGAAATTAATGTTACTCTAAAATGACCACGCTTGTCCGCTGGTACAACTTACGACTTCTCACATACTCTGCGCGAAATTAGAATATTTCTTTTCATATTCGGTCCGTATCTTCCGAATGCGGGATATCGTGAACCATCTCTCCGGACAATTCAAGCGGACTCGCCGTTCTTGAAGTAGGACCCGGTCATTTGTTTGCATAGGGGGATGCCTAAACTGTCAGGCGTACGTATTTGCAAAACATGCTTATCTAGGTAAATGTATGTCCCAAACGACAATATATGATGTTAAACTTGTGATTGAAATATCTATATGTAAATACGAAAATGTGCACATTTGTCACTGTAACATGGTCTCACTAGGCATAACGAACGTAAACGATCCGATTTTATTTTTTGAAATACATGCATATAAATTAGATAAATATAAATACATGTGCTCTATTACAGCTTGCATACTAAGTCAAAACAGTATATACTACCAGTGTCTAATTCTCTTGTCCCTATCCGTTTGCCCTCGAACCTTTAGAAACTTGTTAATTATTGAGCAATATGATACACATTGAGGTTTATAGGGCAAGGATAGGGATGTTCTACCTCAAGTCATGTAATAGAAAACCAAGTAAATGCAAGCAGGTTAGATATTTGTATCATCCATTCAACACTCCCAGCGTTATCAAATCAAACGTAGATCAAACCGATTCACTTCACTGGTGTCCCAGTCAGTATAGATTAAAACCCTTACTTTGTAAACTCGTTTTGATCCTGACTATTTTTTCAGCAGTATTGTCGGCTTCCGGTACAGAAGAGCATGCTAGCTCAATTATGCCAAAGTCATCGCTGCCTGTTGATGGTATTCTTTATTACAATCTAAGGCAAACACGCAACAAATTACATCCATTCTATGGAACAAATGTTGATTTGTCGTACCTAATCTTAGTGTCGGGTGACGTGAAACCCAACCCCGGACCAGACTACCCAAAAAGGTCAAACAAACCTTTATCGATTGTGCACGTCAACGTAAATAGCCTGCGTTATAAAGTTGACTTGATTGAAGCCGAAGTCGGTCACTACGATATCATCGCAATAACAGAAACCAAACTCGATGCATCTGTTGAAGATACAAAATTAAAAATACCAGGTTTTCAATTCCCACCGATACGGAAAGACAGATCCTTGCAAGAAGGCGGCGGTATCGTTATATATATTCGTGAAAATTTGGTGTGTGATGAAATTGACAACATGTTTATTGATGGCTTGAAAGCAGTATGGATACGCATTACAACCAAAAATACAAAATTTTATATAGGAACATTCTATAGGCCCCCATCAGCTCGAGTATCATACTGGAACCTGATAGATGAATCCATATCTGTAGCCAGGGACCAGATGTCGAACAAATGTATAATACTTGGCGATTTTAATGCCGATTGCCTTATCAGAACACATGAACAAATATCGCGCCTGGAAACTAAATATGCCATTCGCCAGATAATCACGGAGCCAACCCGCACTACCCCTACTTCTAAGTCCCTTATCGACCTCATACTTGTGTCAAATCCCTCTCTCGTCGTAAACTCTGGTGTAATTTCTCCATTCTGCAGTGATCACTATGCAACCTATGTGTCAATCAAGGAACGTGGATTTGATCAGCCCTGCTTCACACGTCATATCTGGCTATATGATCAAATGGGTGCTGACGGACTACTTAATTCTCTTGCGACAACTGACTGTGACGCACTTTTCTTTAGTGACAACAATGAAATAGCTAAAAACATAACTGACCGTATTCAACATACAGCAGAAAACCATATTCCACATAAAATTGTTACAATAAGACCACGAAAAAAACCGTGGATGAGAAATGATCTACGAAGAACGATACGTAGGCGAGACAGAATACACAAAAAAGCTAAACGGACAAATCTACCCCAGCATTGGGAACAGTTTCGAACAATCCGAAAGGAGGCTATAAAATTAATCAGGGCGGCCAAATTAGAATATCAAACAAAGCTCGACGTAAAAATTACTGAAACAAAATTTGTAAGCAGAGATTGGTGGAAATTAATAAAATCATATATGAAAGAACAACATACATCTACCCAGTTCCCAAATATAATTTTCAATGGAAAAGTATCAAATGAGCCGAATGATATAGCGAATTTGTTTAACAACTATTTTATTGAGTGTTCATCTTTAGACGATGTTGGTAAAGAACCTTCCATATTACCTCTCCATACTAATATTCTTGACAACATTATCATAACATATGACGATGTGAGAAACATCCTCCTCGGGCTCGATATAAGAAAAGCAGTGGGACTGATCGTATAAGTAATAGACTGCTGAAATGTGCAGCCTCTGTACTTGCATATCCGTTAATGAAATTTTTTAATAAATGTCTCTTGGAAGAGAGTATGCCCGAAAACTGGAAATTGGCAAACGTAACCCCAATTCACAAAAAAGGAAGCAAAAATGAAATTACAAATTATAGACCCATATCCTTTTTCGAAAAGTGTATTTTCAAATATCTCTTCAACTGTCTTCTGGATAATAATCTTCTTTCCAATCTCCAGTCAGGATTTATTCCGGGTGATAGTACAGTCTATCAACTGACTGATATTTACAATTTTATATGTAAAGCTCTGGCCGAAGGTAAAGAAGTTCGCGCTGTCTTTTGTGATATAACAAAAGCTTTTGAAAGAGTGTGGCACAAGGGACTGCTTCGCAAACTTGAATCCATTGGAATCAGGGGAGCTCTTCTTGGTTGGTTTCGCGATTACCTCTCTGATAGGCGTCAAATTGTGGTGATAGACGGCAAATCATCGGACGCAAGAAACATAAACGCTGGGGTTCCACAAGGGTCTGTTCTCGGACCACTTCTCTTCCTCATCTACATTAATGATATCGTCAATGACATAAGATGCAATATTAGGCTGTTTGCCGATGACACATCACTATATATAACTGTTGAAAATCCAGATACTTCTGCCAATATATTGAATACGTCTCTGCAAACTATCTCTACATGGGCTGAAACCTGGCTGGTAAAATTTAGTGCAGCCAAAACGAAAGAAATCTTATTTTCCCTGAAAAGAAACTCAAGCCGGGGTCCCAATCTCAACCTGGGAAATCTACCAATTTCTGAGGTTACCCAACATAAGCATCTAGGGTTAACATTCCATTCGTCGGCACGTTGGTCAGGCCACGTTCAATCGCTTGTCGACAAGATCTCTCCCATGATTAACTGCCTACGCAGCTTGAAATATCGACTCTCTCGCCGTTCTCTGGAAAGGCTTTACTCTTCATTCATACTACCTATCTTTGATTATGCCGACGTTATCTCGTGCAATTGCTACCAATATGAATCTGCCATTCTTGAAGATCTTCAATTAGATGCACTACGGTCCATATCTGGATGCATTCGTGGTACAAGCCATGCTCTCCTGTACGAAGAAACAGGCTTCATACCGCTATATAGACGTAGAAATAGACACAAATTATGTTTATTCTATAAAATGGTCAATGGGAGCACCCCAGCTTATCTCTCCTCTCTGGCTCCAGTCCCAAACTCATCTATATCAAGTTATGTATTGCGTAATATAGATAATATTACACCTCCTTATGCACGAACTGAATTATATAAAAACTCGTTCCTTCCTTCTGTCATCCGTATGTGGAATAATCTAGATGTCGCTATTCGAGATTCTGTTAGTTACTCTTCTTTCCGTCGAAATCTCTCCAGAAACGATAAAATTGTTCCTCCTTATTACTATATTGGTGACAGGAAAGTCCAGATCATCCATTCACGTTTACGACTTGGATGCAGTTCAATTAATTCTCATATGTACACACGACATCTCCGCGAATCCCCAGCTTGTACATGTGGGCATCCGAATGAAACTCCAGAACATTTCTTCCTTTTCTGTCCTGTGTATACTGCAATTAGAAATATAATAACCCAACTACCAAACTACGACATTGACACTCTTTTATTCGGAAATCCATTATTGATATCTGCTGAAAACACAAACATTTTTACCTGTGTTCACATGTTTATTGTACAGTCCAAAAGATTTCAGGAATAATTGAACTGCATCCAGGTCTATCAAATCCATCATAGTTTCTGCTTGCATTTATCTTATTTATCTCATTTCGGTTTATTGCCACTGATATGTATTCAAATCAAATGAACTGATATATATATATACACACGATAATATCTGCCTTCATTTTATGGTATATGTATTAATTCATTATCTACGTGTGTACAATATGATGTACAACAGTTTGTATAAATCTTGCTCCACTGCGTATATCGCAGTATGCCAATTAATTAATTATTTATTAAGATGTGTATGCATGCACATATGCACGTCTGATGCAAATACTGATACACATTACGCCCTTTATATTAATCAGCAGATTTATGTATTCACTTAATCTTATATACATTTATATTTAATTTGACCTATATACTATATATCCGCCAATGTACATTACGTTTTTTCAAAGTGTTTGGGAAAGGCGTTAATATAGGCAATGCGCCTGTTTTCTTTTGAAATAAATATACAGTTTAAATCATACCATAAAATATAAGTTTTAATTTGTTTTCACATTAACCGTAAATGCAAAATATACATTGCCACGACATTTGCATGCATCTGATTACTGCATTCATATATGGCACACCTGCGAAATTAATGGATTATTTTGAGTTCCTGACCAGGTGTGTATAAAAGCTGACCTCCACATATACCTGTCCACAATCAGATTCATGGCATCCTAAGATCCTGCCGATATTCTGCGATATTTGACCAACAAGTACGAAGCCGGGAAAAGTCAGCAAGAGAAACGTTCCATACGTCAAGCTGCTCAAAGGAATTATCAGGTAGCAGTATGCCAACAACATTCTGTTGTTTTGATCATTGAAAGTGACTATAGTTATTTTGAGATTTATCTTTGATTGTTTGAGCGAGATACTATTCTTTTTTGGTATAACCCATTTGCATAGTGACCCGCAATTAATATATTTTGTAGACTTCATTTATGGCTAATATGTATACATTACCGGAAGTTCAACCTAAGGCGCTCGCAAACTAATGGTGTATTCATAACAAACACCGGGTATACGGTGGCCCATGAGGGACATTCAAGAATTAGGGTGACACATAGAGGACATCAACATTTTTTTTTTACGTTTTTTTTATTACATTTTCTGCATTTCTTGGGGATGTTCTTGATTGTCGCGTATTTTCTACAAACAAATTTTAGTTTATCACGTGTTTTGTTTACATTTTTGTCATTTCTAGTAACGTCGTCAAATGACTTAATGTTTTTTTTTTCAACGAAAACCAGACAAAACTCTTGGAAACGTTTACACCGTTTAATCCACAGAGTAAACCTTTAAACCGTCGATTAAACCTTTAAACCGCGGAGTAACCTTTAAAGGTCAACCCAAACGCTCTGAGGTCAAAAATATAAAAAAAATAGTCCTTTCGATTCTGAAAATAATGATATTTTTTTCATAATTTTGTGCAGTCTGGTTGGCGAGATATTGCCGTTTGAAAGGTGAAAATCGCTCTCCTGTCAATTCCAGCTGTGACGTCACGGAGGGAAGCCGTCTTGTATTCTCTATGTTAAAGCCGTATACCACAGTCGTATGTAGCTGCTGATTTCTGGAGATTTTCGGAGTATCGGGGCATCATTTTTTAAATATGCCGCGACGTTGTGTAGTGGGAGGTTGCAGTTTTACTACAGATGACGGTGTTAGTATTCATTTGTGGCCCAAAGACGAGAAAATCGCTGCAAATTGGACGAAATTTGTACGCAACACGAGAGTGTGGAAAGAGGACCCGAGCCAGTACTCGTATAATTTGCTCGGCACATTTTGACAGAAAGACATCATTCGAGGACATCTACAGCGTAGCAGTTGAATTCGGGTACAAACCAAAACTAAAGAGAACAGCTATTCCAACTATCAAACGTAAGAACAATCAGAATGTGACGGCAAAGAAATCGGATAAGGAGAATCTATCACGGACATCGGCTGAACGAACCTAGCCTGCAAGCGAGGCCTCGGGCAGGGGGACGGCTGTACATGCCCTGCTCGCTCTCGCGTGGCATTTGTTGCTTGAGCACCTACAGGTTAGACTGGATGAGTCTCTATTTCATATATACACGTTTAACCATTTGTTCCAATGTGTCTTAATGTCTGTATTTGTATGTTCAATTTTATTCATTCTATGTATGCGTTTTTAGCCAAATGTTGGCACAAACTTCACGCAAATAAATTATCTAAATTATATACTATTTAATAATAATAATAAAATGATCTTTCATAAATATATATACGTTTGATAAGTAAATAAATAAAAACACCAATTGGAGTGAATGGCTGTAGATACAGAAGTGATAATTATACTTTCATAATCCCTTGACATTTGAGATTGTGGGAATATCATTCGATTTCAATTTAATTGAGGTAATTTGTCGAAAATTGAGCAAATGTGAATGCCGATCCACTCACCACGGCTTACTTTTCGCCATGAATGTCCAAAGTTTTTTTATCAAACTATATAATTCTGAAATTGGTATTTCATGGGGATTATGGGAAAACAAACAAAATTCAAGTCGGACGTATATCAGTAGAGTTATCAACAGTTTACTGTCCATACTGCCGAATCCCGGAGTTTATCCCTTCGAAAAGGCTGCCTCGGTCAGTAACAACAATAACAACACAGATGTGCTCGTTCGTTACATCACAGAATCGTTCTACATTCAATACAGTTTGAAATATATGGACATTTGATCTTATAGATGACGATAATAAGGTTTCCAGTCAAGTTGCATACCAATCTGTATTCAACAAACGACCTCTCCGAATCCTGTCGTCGTCGAGTTCCACGTTGTCAGAGTGGTTGTCACTGTCAGAATCGGAGCCGTACGGCTCAAATTGATAGGGCTGAATTCCGCCGTTGGTCTGCAAACAACTGTTAATTTGCCCGTTATCATCCTCCTCTATGTCTATTTCATCTTCTTGACGAAAAATATTTCCATCTAAGCAGCTGATATCGCTCGAATCGACATCTGAACCGGAGCTCTGACTGCACTCGCTTTCCATGTTATCCGCTGTTTTTTCTCAGGCAACTTCCCTGCGTGACGTCATCAACCCAGCTGTGAAAGTGTGGAAAAGCCCACTTTGCTCCCATATTACGTGTGTTTCTGATCAGATTAGAATTTTTTCAATATTTTTTTCATACAAAGTGAAGTATGAACTATGATTTTTAAGGATTTTTAGACCAAAAAAAATTCCGTTTGGGTTGACCTTTAAACCGCGGAGTAACCTTTACACTGCGGTTGCTAGCTTTACTTCGCGGTTTAAAGATTTCCGCCGTTAATCTAAAGAAATTCTGTGTTAACCCTATCTGGGTACTGAAACTTATTACACTATACCTTTCCTTCAACCTGTACAAGAAAATGTAAAAAAAATCCAAGATGGCCGCTTTGATGAAGTCACAGTGATGTCATTTTCAAAAAATACATTTCTTGGTCGATTTTTTTTATCAAATTTTGCGAAAATTTTATTCGGGTAATTTTTCCAAAAAATTGCATGATAAATTACCCGTAAATTTACCCGCGATCCTCTGCTCGGGAGGTTATGCAAATAGGCTCAAAATGACTCTAATATGATAAACTACAAATTCATGGAGTGTCAGCTCTCAATTTTTTGTCGTTCCGGAAATTGCACAGAAAGTTTGGTGGTGGTGGTGGTGGTGGGGGGTGGCGAATGTCCCTTCCCCAGGCCTGGTAGGGTTAAACAAGGAATTGTTTGCATAAAATAGTCCAAGATATATAGAAAACCTCGGAAAACTCGGAAAAAAGTCGATGTCCCCCATAGGCCAACGTATAGAATACATACCCGGTGTGTTCTACATACATGTTTTTTTCTTAATCCAGAATATGTGATGAATAAACTATTAATTTGCGAGTGCCTTAGGTTCTTTGACGATATTTGTATCTGATTACATCTTTAACCCTACCTGGCCTTGGGGGGGGGGGGAGCAGAAAGTGCCCCCCTAGTGAACTTTTCTCTGCCTCTCCGAAACGACAAAACCGAGGAGGCTGAAACTTGGAGACTTTAAAGCTTATCTTATTGGGGTCATTTTGAGCTTATTTCCCTATACACCCGGGCAGAGAATCATGGGTAAATTCAAATTGGCGGCCATGTGGTATCCGCGAAAGTCGTGTTTTTCAATCTTCTCGGTCAATTTTTTCACATTTTCCTTGCCTAAAATGCCTTGAAAGTATTTTATTTATGCAAAACCAATTATTCTATATTTTATTTGATTTTTTTGAGAGAAAAATCGGAAAAATGAAAATTTTGAAAAATCGACCCCAAAAAGGCCGAAAAATGACCTCCGAGAAGATGACGTCACTGTGACGTCCTCATGGCGGCCATCTTGGATTTGTTTTACATTTCCCGGTAGAGCTTGAACCCAAGATACTGTGTGGTCAGTTTCAGTGCTCTAGCCTTAGTGCTAGAGAAAATATATTGGGGAGGCACTTTCCGCCCCCCAAGGTTGCGATACACCCCAAATCGCCCAGGCCAGATAGGGTTAAACGGACATGTTTGTTACCCATGATGCTTACTTTCTCACAAATCGCGGTTATTCTTTGTTCCTCAGGATATTTGGCTCCACATAGAACCAAATTAGCGTCCTCGTGGAACAATTTGGTTCTTTTTGTATTGTTACTTGGTATTTTGTTATGAGAATTTGGATCTGTATTTTGGTTCCACCTGCTACGAAAATAGACAACAAAATTTCCCGGAGAGCGGAGAGGGGAGGCGGAGAGAGCGGGGGGGCTTAGGGCGTTATTGACCTACTTACAACCGGTGACGTCAACATGTTACTTTCGGCTGACATTTGTGAGGTCACTTCCGGTTCCGGTCACGTGATCGGAAGTGACCATGCGCACAGTAGCGGACATTATGCGCAGGGTTAAAGGTCACTTTATGTCACATGACCGGAACCGGTAGTGACTTCACAAAGGTCAGACGGAAATGATCTGTTGGCGCCACATGTCGGAAGTAGGTCAATAACTCGGTAACTCCCGTTTCTATACTACTCTCTGGTACACATGTTGACATGTAAACTGGACGGAAAATCGGAAGTAGTAATCGAGGCGGACACTGGGCTCCAGGTTAGGACTTTCGTCTCCTGGAAGCCAGTGTCCCAGGACATCCAAATCCAGACCTGAATGTCCGACGAGCAATTAAATCCAGACCTTAGTGTCTTGGGACACTTACGTCTAGACGCGAGTGTCACTGGATGCATCGGGCCACCGTTTCCGTCACACCGGTATTGAAAAATGTCAGTCTCAATTCGATTTTATCGAATTTACACATTTCATGTGTATTCGTAAACAGCGCTGTTTCTTATAGTTCAGCCAAGTCGTCATTATTGTTGTCTCTCTTCTGTAATGGAGGTCCATCGTTAACTGGAACTAGGAATTCGTATAGGCACGGTTGATAAGGAGAATTCTTGCTACTTTAATATCAGGTGTTACGGTCTGGATCTCAGCGATATTATTCTGATGTATGTCTCGGATCATGCCAGAATCGTTTTACGAAAGACATTCGAACAAGATCAGGTGAGCATATGGCCACTCGTAGGTAAAATCCGTATTCAAGATTGAAACACGCCAGGAACGTGGGTATGTTAATGTGTCAAAACAGAAAATCTCTTATTTCCTGCAAGACAGAAACAGTCAACAGTTTTCAATGATGCCAACAAGACATCGTGTTGTTCCAAAAATATAAAAAAAATATCAATCCGTATCGCTGATCATTGTTATTAATCCATATCATATACGTTAGTCGTTATCTCGAGTATGATGTATCTCAGTCACGCTTTGATTGTGACTGTTCATATGAAAACTATCAGGATCTTGAAAGACATATGTTCATAAGGCCCCTAGCCCCGGGTTAAGCGGAATTAGACACAAGTTACGAAACGTACCGCCATAGATTTTCCACGCTACGCTCGTATTTTGCTATCAGCATGCGATATGTATCGTCAAATTTGAGAAAACTCGAGTGGAGGCGCTTGATAATATAGCCCTGTTTTACAAGTTCATTAAAGAGATTGAAAGAAACAGCATACTCTTGAAATGGGTCAAAGCAGATAAATCTCGAATTGAGATTGATATATTTCAATACCTACAGGACTCCAGAAGCGAGAATTCTGTCCTGACACCTTTGATGGAAAATAGTAATAATTCTGTACAGAACTTAGACCTTATGGATCTTGGAAGCTACGGTCGACATTAGAAGAAACCGCGCACCCTGACACCATTAACAAACCGTAATAATACTGTATAGCAGCACATATGTGCGAAGCACAGAACAAGCGAGATCATAATATTGGAGATTATATATCGTTAATATTAATTGTATTGATGATTAGGCTTGACCCTTGTTGAGAGCTATGCTTGGGATATACAGAACATATATCTCTCAAAATATCTGAAACAACTGCTTTGAGATACACGAGTACATATAGTGATGTCCTATACTCAGAATGTTGTAGGGTCAGAACATACCTGGAGAGTGGGTATGTTTATGGGCATTTTCTTGTGTGATATTAATCCCTACAAGTAGGTTTTCAAGAACATACTGTTGATGGGACAATTTCAATATTAATTTTAGATGATCTCCTAAAGAGTTTTGAAATTTTCATGGGATGGAAAATCAGTGACCTAAGTAATTCATAGAACACTGTATCGACAAATCTTATTAAATGTAGTAGATTGCCAAGAACATACTGTGAAAAAACATGTAAATTGCAATAGTAATTATGAGATGACCCCCCCCCCCACACCCACCCACCCACAATGATAATCAAGATATCATTTGATATCAAGTTGCTTTAAAATTAACAAGAGACAGAAGAAATCACTGAAATATACTCATGAAATGATAAAACATTTTTATCAAATATTGCTGAAGTCAGACGTTTGACAATCTTAGATAAAACCACATTGAAAATGTATAATTTTGACACATACTTCCTGTTCACATATTCTATTCTCTATGGTAGTGAGAAACCTTATATAGCCTCTACTTTTCATGCAATGATACACAGTACCGGTGGCAATAACTTGACACAATTATGTGAATTTCATCTAGTAAAGAAACCATAATTGTGTATTTAGGAAATATTTCACTGGGAATTTGGAGATGATCCCGAGTGACGTCATGATTCAAGATAGCTTAACATAACTGTTATCAATCGATTTCCCGTTTAATGGAAAGAAATTTGCTATCTCACTTCTGTGTATTGGTGTAAAATTAATAAAGTTATTAACACTAGAGCAAACCCACCCCCTTTCTTTTTTCGTGACGATAAGACTCGACATCGGTTCGTTTGAATGGATTTTTTACCTTACGGCAATATATTTCAAGACCACATCCGCTCCAACAAAAACGTACATAAAATAAGCTTTCAAATGACATAGGATGTGGCCGTGTTTACGAGGAGTGCATTTTACTCCTATAATAAGGTGTTTTTCTGCAAATCGCCGCTCGCCTATAATATATACATATGAAAGTGTACTCAACGCAGTCTGGGGAACTTTAGCAAATTTTTTAAGTTTAAATTGGCTTTTAAACCGACTTGATGAATAAACTTTGTATAATAGTTTTCCAAAATAAACAGGAATTCGAGTAGGTTCCATAAGACAGATTAAAAATGTATTTGACAATAGAATTCGAGCACAAAATTAGGATTAATTCATCAGATGTATAGCTGGACACATTTTGCCCGATTTCTAGTCTTTCATTTTTTTACAGAATCCGAAATTTAAACGTTTATTTCTCGAGCAGCGTCGGTTATACAAATCATATACATGTAGTTGGAATCCATACGATGTACGCTTTCATAAAATATATAGCTTATTATCTTGTATATTTATTGATACAGAAAACAAATTGTCACGGGGATGCAAAAACTGCTTTTAAGGGGATAGCTATCCTTAAGTTTATTTTCATTCAACCTTAGTGAAACTCACTCGTATTTAGTGGAAGTCACTCAATCTGGGAGGAGTTTTCACTCAATTACTTGAGCGTGGCCTATTTCCACTCTTAACTGCTTTAGAGAAGATCAGAAAGTAATTCAATAGGATGGATCGAGTAACTCTTTCTCACATAAAAATTAAAAAAAAGTTCATATATCGATGGCTTTAGTACATGCCCGTTGAGACAATTTAGCTAGATACATTCAATACACATTTATAATAATGTCTTGCAAGAAATACTGCTAAAATACGCCAAAAACATCCTACAGTTAAGGATGTCAACTGGTGGTAAATCAAAGTAACTAACTGTTTGAAGAATGTGTGTTGTTGCATTCATAATTGTGCAATATGAGGGAAAACAAAGACAAAAAATATAGGTTGATGTGCATTTTTGTTTAGCTATAGACGCTTTTAAATAGACTAACATATGCTCCATTTCATAATTCAGAAAAAATAGGGAATAGCTTTGGTTTTGAAGCATATTCAGGAAAAAAATCATATAAATAGTACCTAACATTTTCTTATATTCTAACTGTTTAAGGTTAATCACAATGTCTGTCAAAATTTATCAAACTGGATGAATGTTGTTACTCAAAATTTTCGGCTAGAGCAAATCTCCATCTCTTAACCTGTGGAAGGGAGATAACCTAACGAGACCAACAGGCAAAAACATGGAAAATGTCCACCAATGCCCAAACCACCCGCGGATTACCTTAAACAAGATCGACTGAAAGCCGTCAGATTAAAGGCATTGCGGGTTATTAATAGAAGTTGTCTCTTCATTGTTTCACGATAATGAATGTTTATCACGCGTGACTGTCATTACTCCTGGGTCACGTCCGCTATTCATCAGAATGATCAGTTTGTTACTTAACGTTCATCATTTACGGCAGATACTGATGCAGATTACAGACACTGAGAGCCTATCCACTGATATGGAGAGTTCGCTTGCTGCTGCCCAGCTTGGGTCGGACGTGCTGGAGGAGATAATAACCCGTGGAACACGCAATATACTTGTTGATTTTCTCTTTCTTTTTCTCGTTCTCTCTGATGAAGAGCCGTTCACGTCATTCCATATCATGCACGTGTACCCCAAATATCGTGACAGTGTTTGTGCAAGAGTTGGGGTGAATAAGTGTGACGGGCGTTAACTGGAATCGATGGGCGATACTTCTGACACATGCAGAAGTCCAGGAGTCTCCTTTGGTGAAACCTAAACGTCTCCGCCCCCAGTAGTTCTCGGTAGAGCATTCCACTTCGGGTTGTGCATACACAGTGTCACGCCACCGGCGTCACCGTGTGCCACAAAAACAGAAATAGTCAAATACTATGCGTTGTATTCATCCAGAAACACAAACTTAGTACAGATTTACAGGAATTTACCGTGTCTAACCGACATCATATCTGTATTCTCCCGGTCGTCTCACAAGAGCTCTCATTCAGGGGAGATCACAACTCGTTAACATAGTGAATGGTATACCAATCTTTATGCATTTACAGTCGAAGGGAGATCACCCTAAGATCATATTGTAAATCACCTGGGGTATGACAATCTCTCTACCTAGCCATTAATGACATCCTCGTCATTTGTATCGTAAGGTCCACCTGGAATATATCACTAGAATTCTGCCATCAGCAATAATTTCTAAACTGACCTTCTGTCACAACTCAAATTAATATTCTTGAGCATCAGATTCCGTACTTGACAAGTCTATCATCGAGTGGGTAAATTCAAAGAATTCATCAATATCAGTCAAAAATAATGAGAAATCAACCATATGGCAAACTGCCTTATTCGATCACTAAATTCAGAGAAATCATACTTTGATCAACCTTATTCTTTGGCATTACAGAAAACATTTTTGGCACAATATTTAACGAGATTCAGTAGACAATGCAATGTTCAGAGAGTTACAAACATTTAGTCCATTATCACTTTGGTACGAGACTAATTCAGATAAAAGAACATGCCGTAGTGGCAACTAGCTCAGGATAAAGACATGCTTATATATTTGACATTACTCCATACAGATCTGACAGTTATATTCGTGAAAATGTATGTATGTATTGGACGGCATTTGAAGACGGTCCCAGAATGTACATGTTATATTCAGCCCAGACAACCCATTTCTGTTAGTACATGTACGAGTTTACACACCCGGACAGTTCCACAGAATTAATGTGTTCATAACGGCACATGAGCACCGGGAATATTACACTCCGGTCAGCACAAATCACTACATAAACAAAGTGGATACTTCACTTATCATCACCAATATAACACAAGTTTGGAGAAGAATATCAGGCTATCATGGTAGGGGATCGATTCAATAATGGCATTGTTAACTCTGTCCGCCATGTCACTAGAATCCCCAGTTCACAGTTCCTTCAGTCATCTTCATTTGGCACAACGATACTGCGTGCACTTAGCAGCATCGCCATATATTTCAAAGTCTGGGTTTATCGTTCTAGCCCGTTGTCTAGTCGATCGTCGAGGGGCAACAATACCTGGCTGATGCCTCTCGGGTTGTTTAAAATTCGCACTAGTCTCCAACTGATCTGGCACGCTGACCCACTCCTGTCTCGATTGATTGGTCTCCTGAGATGGCTGTCCATTATTCAAGTAACCAATAGGTTCATCATCGTCCCAGTAGACAGATGGAATTTAGGCTCAAGATTATCACATAACTGCTCCTGGGGAGACAGATATGCTTGTTCACGTTTAGCTACCTTTTTGAGTTTTCCATGATGAAGGCGCTTGATAGTTCCATCTTCCATCTCCACTTCATAGATGACAGAAATCTTTGACGTACGGGTTACAAGTGTCTAGTCCGTCATCCATAATTCAGCCGTCGTCCATTAGAGAATATCCGCGTCCATAATCCAAAGACCTATTCCATATTCCATATAACAGTATTAGCACCAAATTCAAAAAGACAATCATAGTATACATAAACATAGGCTTGTTTCCTGCAAGAGAGAAGCGGTCAACAGTTTTCAATGATGCCGGCAAGACATCATGATGTTCCAAAAATATCAAATCCGTATCGCTGATCAGTATTCTTAATCCATAATATTCGTTGTAAGGTCGTCATCTAAAGAATGATGTATCTCAGTCACGCTTTGATTGTGACTCTTCATATGAGTACCATGAGGATCTTGAAGTACATGGGTTCATACGGCCCCTAGCCCCGTGTTAAGCGGAATTAGATACAAGTTACGAAACGTAGCGCCATAGATCTTGCACGACTCTACCTCACTGTTTCCATGTCTGTTTCACACAATCCTTCACAAGGATCTGGATTCCTACGGCCAAAGGCTGAAACTGCACCTGCTTTTCTCGCATCGCAATGTTACGATCGTGTATCTCACACAAGTGGTCTCGTGCAAAGCTGATGGCTTTTGCTAGTTTCTTCTCAAGTTGTCTGGCATAATCGTTTACACTGAGGGACTGGTTCTCAGTTGTAGTTGGGAACATCATTTCGATTGGTAACCGAGCCTCTCTGCCTCGATGTAAGAAGTTCGGTGTGAAACCGGTTGCTGAATGTACAGTGGGCTAAAGACAGGAATAGTAGCATTTCTACCCACTTGCTGTTGTGGTCAGTGTATGACTTCAGCATTGTCGTAAGGGTACAGTTCCTCCTTCCTATAGCTCCGTTAGTTGTTGGATAATAAGAAAGTGTGGTGCCCCGTTAATATGAAGCGCTCTGCAGACCTCTCTGACCAGTTCACTTGTGAAATTCGTTCCTCGGTCACTCAAATCATCAAAGGGATAACGCCTTGTTTACAGCAGTACTGCTTTACCAGAACTTCGGCGGTCTATTTAGCAGTGAGTGAACGTAAAGTAAATGCTTGCGCACGTTTGGAGAAGTCATTCATCACACAGATGGCGTATCTATAACCCACCCTTGAACGTGGTAGTGGATCTATGCAGTCTATACACAGTTTCTCATCGGGAGCAGTCGGTCGCCATGGCTCAGTGGCACTTTCTGAACACTTCTCTTGCAGGTTACAAATGATTCACATGACCTTATCCAGTTTCCGCAATCCCTTTTCATACCGATCCAAAAGAATTTTCTTCTGAGACTTGCCAGAGTGTTCTGTATACCCCGATATCCTGCTAGTTCGTGGATGTGCATCAGTTCAAGTATGTTCCTCCTGAATTGTTCTGGAACAGTCAGCCGAAGGGTGTCTTCCTTGTTATCGTACTCTATTCTGCACCTTGAAAAAAACATTCCAATATAAACGAAGACGGGGATCCTCAACAGGTAAGTTTTCTAATGGACACATCTGTCCTTTGTTAATCCAGTGGATGACTTCACACAGTAGGTCGCCGTCATGTTGTGCTAGCTGCATCTCCTCTTTCAATACATAGGAGAGCCAGGATACGTCACTGGGACGTACAGAATTTATCTCCAGGTAAGTATTCTTCTTGCCGTTAGAACAGTTCTCGTGTGGCGGATATCGGGACAGAGCATCAGTGACCCTATTCGATACTCCGGGGGGATGGCGTACGTCAAAATCGAAGCTGGCCAGGGCTTCTACATATCTCGCCAATACAGCTGTCTGTTTTTATGTACCCGTCATCAAGAAGGTCAGTGCTCGACAATCTGTTCGTAAGGCGAACTTCCTGCCCAAAAGAAAGTGTCGGTACTTCTGAACAAAGTATACCATGGCCACAGATTCCTATCTGTGGGCCGGGTAATTCTGTTTAGCGTCGCTCAACTGTCCGTGTTCCGCTTTTTTATGTTCAAACCCAATCCTAATTTTACATGCATCCATTAACCCACCATGCCTAATGACTCCAGGACATTTGCCCCACTGGACATGCCAGGCAGGCCCCGAGCCGCTGAGAAGCCATATTAGCCCCTCTAGACCTGTTTGATAAGGGTTTTTCCTATTTTAGGGGTAAAGTCCGCGTTTCCTGATTTTGTATGTTCAAACCTAATCCTAATTTTACATGCACCCACCCATGACTTGATCGCCCTGCAGGATCGCTTCACTTTGACTCCCACGGCTCATTTGGACCAATAGTGGCCCACCTCGCCCCCAAAACGGCCATTGTCATGCCCCTTTTTTACTGCGCATGCGCAGAATGACGTCAGTTCCACGTCACACCCATCCAGTCGGATGCTCCCTCACGAGTGCTTGACATTGATACTTCTCTCGGCCCAATCAGACCACTAGGGGCTCATCTAACCTCCAAAATGTCCACCTCGATCTGCCTGCCCAGTGCGCATGCGCACAGTCACTTTTTCGAAAAATTTCAACGCATGGCCTCGAGACCCCTACCATCGTGTTCTACGTGGTGGGACGAAAAAAAAACAAGATGCTACACTCCATACCGCAAATGGCCATGTGTAGGTTCCCAATTGGGCATATCCGCAAATGTTCAAATCACGGGAGATCACCCGGAATTCCGCCCACAGAGGTTTCGCCTAGTCAGAGTTGTCTTCCTTGGCTCCAGATAGCAGCACGATCGACGCCAAAAAAAGGATTTCGTACAGCATGCGCCGCCATTTCTGTGATCGCACTGATCATAAGACTCGTAATAATAACATCGTAGAACACCTATAGGTTATCTTTATTACTATAAGTCTTACTTCCCATGTATTCATGTATTTGTTCGTGCCAACACGGTTTTGGGGATTTTCCTTCTCTCGCTGTATGGCTCTGTGGAGGAACTGAGAGTACCCCACTTGCCATTTATGCTGGGCATAGTGCTGACGAACTATGGAGATATAACTCCGGGCTGTCAGGTGACCGGAAGTGACTTTGACTTCTGCGAACCATTATTAATATCGTGTAAGAGCATTTGATCCCAAATTGCTCTTTGCCCTTTGAGTGTACTCTATCCCATCATGCATCACTTCCGGTTCCGGTTCCGTGACCGGAAGTGACTTTTGACCCCTGCGCACCATTATTAATATCCAGTATTGTGCGCATGCGCAGGGGTCAAAGGTCACTCCCGGTCACGTGACCGGAACCGGAAGTTATGCATCATGGGATGGAGTGCACTCAGAAGTCAATTCAGGGACAAATAATCTTATATTACTACTATGGTTTTAATGAGACACACCTCATTTTTTCGATGCTTCGCATAGATTAATGGTCATTTGATAATATCTAGAATTATACGGAGAACATTAGATGAAAACCGGAGTGGTCAGCGATTACCTTAAGTGTCTGTTCTCTGATAACAAAGTGTATGGATTGAATAGATACGTTCGTTCTTGGCTAATGGCGAACAAAAATGACAGGGTCTCCCTTTATTGGTGTATTTAGTTGGGGTGTAAGATTTCGTTGTATAATTGGCATGCGCTCTTCTTGAGCTGGAACTTTTAGAATTTCATTTGACCAGAATTAGTTTTCCTGTTAAACAGTTCCAAATTTGGAGAACATTAGATAAAAACTGGAGTGGTCAGCGACTACCTTGAGTTTCTGTTCTCTGATAACAAAGTGTGTGGCTTGAATAGATACGTTCGTTCCCGGCTAATGGCGAACAAAAATGACAGGGTCTCCCTTTATTGGTGCTTTTAGTTTGGGGTGTAACATTTCGTTGTATAATTGGGATGCGCTCTTCTTGAACTGGAACTTTTAGGATTTTATTTGACCAGAAATAGTTTTCCTGTTAAACAGTTCCAAATTTGACAGTTTCACGATTCTGTTTTTTATGAAACCAAACATTAATGCTATAAATCGCACAAACTAAGCGGTTTTAGGGGGTACCATTGTGACAAAAATCACAATAATTCATAAGAAAGGCTAAAAAAATTTGTATTGAAATAGGAGGTTATGTGAGGATCATCCTTGTAATTACTATTTGGGGTTCTGGTGATGGTTGCTTTTGAGTTATACATGCTATCATTGTTGCACCCATAAACTTGCTTGAGAAAGTCAAAAAGTGTTGTATTTCGGTTGAGGTATAGGTACATGAATTCGAAACCTCATAATTGTCAACCGTTAAGTGAATCTCAGTGAAATATCAGAAATTCTATAACAAGTCAACAAGGAATGCCCATGCCTAGTATTAAGGTAATTGGGATAAATTGTCTACTCCAGTAGGCATCAGACCACTACAAAAATAGTCCCGATCCGTTGACCCCCTTTAGGCAACCTCTGCCGGAGAATTAAATTGATTTAAATATTTTTCCCTGTCTCTGTTTCGATGAATAACTGAAGGCCAGTGGTAGTTGTTTGGAGTACGATATGTGTTCGGTTTAGCTACGAGTTTGATTTCAACTCAGGGTCCAATAAGGTGTTGTTCAGAGGGACTATTTGGTGTCTGTGCACCGCTTTCTCAAAGCAGAGAAAAAGGTCAAAATGACGTCATTTATATGAGCGCGATAAAATCAAAATCTAGACCAACGCCGAGAATTTGTCAGGTTGTAGCACTTGAATTAAAGTACTTCTTGCCGAAATATGGAAGTCTAAACTTAATTAGGGAATCGACGAAATGCAATTACCTTAACATTGCCACCAATGTAAATCATTTAGTGGTCCAAGCCGAATTGTTCTATCGTGGCTTTGGCAAAGGATAATAATGATCCAAGAGTAGACGCTTTGTATATGTGACTGACATAAGCTTGGTAACCGACGAAATTGTATGTAACAATACCAAGAAGGTCGGGAATGTGTTTGTTGGAGGGACCCCTCTCATTTTTCTCTGGAAACGCGTCGGAATTTATCGTAAGCCTAGTACGTACGGCGTCGCAGTGGAGTTAGTGCCAGAAACTGACTTATCGGTACTCCGAAACATCTATAGGCCTAGGCCTACCGACGCAATTTTAATTCATCTTATTACCCAATTATTGTCTATCGGACATTCGGTATGATAAAACAAGTATGCATGTTGTACAGTGGGACATCACGATTTGTCACCT
>JAVTVY010025306.1:0-10637 GCA_036873755.1 Hanleya hanleyi
GATGGAGCTATGCGATGGGGCTATGCGATGAAAAGTCATTGCGCAAAGTAAGAAGCAAACAATGCAATATCTTTGAGCGTGACAAGAGTAATCCATGTCAGTGAAGGATTTTATCGGGGAATATTTGGCTAACACAGTAGAATAATCACCTGCTGGGCTCTTTTTTCGATTTATCGCATATTAAATTGGACCGGTTTCGCTGGTAAAAACCGAAATTTCTCGAAAACCGTACATCATAGAATGGCGAGATTTGGACATAACTGGGATGGCATAGAGGCCTAGAAACGCGTCTTTCATTTTTTTTTTAATTATCAAATCTTTAGCGAGATATTCCGGCTTTAGCAGTGTTCGGTAAGTTTAACGATATTTCTTCGGTTTTGGGGCTCTAGTGAGAAAACTAAGAAAAAACGAGAAAACTGAGAGACGCGTTTCTAGATGAAGCTGTCGATTTTCACGCAGTTATATTTGATACTTTTCTTGAAATTGACATTTGAAAATGATCGGTAGAATTTACGAAGAGCAAAGTTCAAATATGAATGATAGCTTAATTATATTCAAAGTTTAAACGTATGAACATGTCTAGAATTCTTAGAAAACAGGCTTTCTAAAAATATATAGTTTTATATACATAATCTATAAAGCAAAGGCGAGAATGAGAGAAATGTCATTGAGCGAGAGTTGATCAGTACAGGTGGATAGCTTAACTTACAGTTTTGGAACAATAATTCTGCCATATTATATCAAGGCGACAAAACGTTATAATCAGCCTGTTGTGTGAAGATGGGTAGAACGAGGTTGTTTACTGGGGAGCGGTTATGGGAGGATGGAATAAATTTTGTTCGGAAAAATTACATGAACATCTCTGGTGCGAGAGCCGCACGAGCGGAGTATAGGCGACTTTTACGTATAAGCTTACGACCTTGACACATTTTAACGTACACAATACAGTTATTCTAAATAATGCCCCGAGAATAAAATCCGTATAGTTCTTAAGCCCCGCAGAAGTTTACGGTACAGCCTTCTCCTTTTCACAAATACTGTCCACCATCTTCCCTGAGGGAAGTCGATGAACTTGTGATATAGCCGACATGCCTTCGGTGAGATACCTGCCCACCTACACACTTTTAACGTTGTTTTTTTCTAAAGATATTCTGTCAATGTGTTACGTGAACACCTGGTATGCAAAACCCTGAAAATTGCCCATTTGTCATATACTATTCAATGCAAACATATAGTTCATTCTGTTCGTTGCAAGGAAAAGGGGAAACATCTTGGAACTTTTTGACCTGTGATTAAAAAATACAAAGGATGGCAAACGTCGACTTGATTGGCTAGCGTTGATGGCGGCGTGCAGATCACATAATTTTGTTTACACGGCTGATGAGCATACTCAAGCCTAAAATCGAGAAGTACGTTATAAAGCTCACATGTATGTTTACTAACTCAGTGAATTTGGAATTGTCGAAGCAATGGAACGGAACTGGTCGCCAGCAAATTCACGAGATAAGCACATTACACTGCAGAAAAAATTACCAGCCTATTCCGGTGTCACACTGGTGAAAGAAGATGTCATGTTTACATGCGAAAAACCCTCTTGCTGTCCCGTCTTTGAAGCGAAAAAAATATTTCTCCATATCAACATAGAAAGCTGTGTTTCATGCGTAGTAAATAGCTTACACGCTTAAAACTAGAGTGTTGAAACTTACTCGTAAAGTGTTGAAATGACTCTTTAAGTGTGTCCACAAGGACTGCTCGTTTAAGTGTTGTCCCTGTGGACACACTTGAAGGGTTATTTCAACTCTTTACGAGTAAGTTTCAATACTTTAGTTTTAAGCGTGTAGTTTTATACCATAAATGCTCGTATTCAAAAGTGACGTAAAACCGCATCGGTGAACGTTTGAAATTGAAGTTTGGTTGTTTTAATATCCTCTGCATACATTTGAACACCTCCAACCGAAATCTAATGCAATGTTCTTATCTACCGTGATCACATATTGAAATTTTCATGTTTAAAATAATTGTTAATTTCTCTGTTCACTTTGGCGATGGTGT
This sequence comes from Hanleya hanleyi, assembly GCA_036873755.1. Classification (NCBI taxonomy): domain Eukaryota; kingdom Metazoa; phylum Mollusca; class Polyplacophora; order Lepidopleurida; family Hanleyidae; genus Hanleya; species Hanleya hanleyi. Next base: position 2,053 of record JAVTVY010025306.1, read on the forward strand.
TTGCGCAATGACTTTTCATCGCATAGCTCCATCGCATAGCTCCATCGCTCCATCGCATTTCCATCGCATTTTCATCGCGTCTTTCATTTCTGATTTTCCATCGCATAGCTCCATCGCCTTTTCATCGCATAGCTCCATCGCTCCATCGCTCCATCGCCTTTTCATCGCATTTTCATCGCGTCTTTCATTTCTGATTTTCCATCGCATAGCTCCATCGCTCCATCGCCTTTTCATCGCATAGCTCCATCGCCTTTTCATCGCATAGCTCCATCGCTCCATCGCGCATCGCATAGCTCCATCGCATAGCCTCATCGCGCATCGCATAGCGCGACTTTTCATCGACTTTTCATCGCATAGCTCCATCGCTTCATCGCATAGCTCCATCACGCATCGCATAGCTCCATCGCATAGCCTCATCGCATAGCCTTATCGCGCATCGCATAGCGCGACTTTTCATCGACTTTTCATCGCATAGCTCCATCGCTTCATCGCATAGCTCCATCGCTCCATCGCATAGCTCCATCGCGCATCGCATAGCTCCATCGCTCCATCGCGTTAAATTAGAAATGAAAGACGCGATGGCCCCTCTCGGCCATCATACATTACAGTTGTCGTTGCTCTCGCCGTATTGTCGTTGCCGCATTGTCGTTATCGGATAATCGTATACATGTGTACGTAGCTTGACTTGTAAAGCCTGACGTCGTACGGCTTAAATTTCCCACAAAGACGATAAACCTCCATATATTTGACGAATGACAAATGAGGGCGGGCATCGGGGACTAACAGTCCACCAGCAGAATCCTACCATATACGGTTGATAAATTGGAGCAATATGCAAATGATGGGTTAAGAATACTGATCAGCGACACGGATTTGATATTTTTGGAACATCATGATGTCTTGCTGGCCTCATTGAACACTGTTGACCGCTTCTCTCTTGCTAGGAAGCTAGCCTAGTTTTATGTATACCATGATTTATTCTTTTAATTTGGTGCTAATGCTATGATATGAATTAGGTCTTTGGATTATGGACGCGGAAATTCTTTACTGGACGACGGTTGAATATTGAATGACGGACTAGACGCTTGTAATTAGTCCTACGTGGCCAGTGCATGTGTGAAAGTTTGCCGGACGGGCGGTGGTTCTCACCCGGTACTCCGGCTTCTCCCACCTTCCAAACTGGCTGTCAGCATATGAGTGAAATAAGTGAGTGAGTGAGTGAGTGAATATGATTTAACGTCGCTTTCAACTATATTTCAGTCATATCACGACGTTGCGTCCTATTCCTTTTCACACCCGGGAACCCCACGCACGCCTCAGTTAGTCGCCTCTTACGACAAGCTGTCTGAGAAGCTGAGGCCTATTCTTACGATGACCTGCGATGTGCATAACGACCCCGACTGTGATATTAAACCAAATCCACCCCCCCTAGTCCCAAGTGAATCTGAGTGAAAGCACATGAACAAAAAATCTCTGCTTCGTTCTCTCGAGCGAAGTTTGGATTCGTTTGGCCTGTCCTTCCAATAGTTTAGCCCGAAGGAAAACTCTATGAATATTCTGTTATATCTCTATAAATATTCCGGTTTATATTTATCTCATTATGCTGAGTTCACTGGGTGACATTAAAAACATATTTGCATCAATTTCCTGAATATCAGATTTAGACTTCAACTCCAATCGTTGTAGTACCGATACTCCTGTATTTTCCTAGGTTCGCCCAAATCTTTCTATAATTCCTGTATGAGTTTTTTTTACCCCTCAATCATTTTGGCTTTGGGGTGGTGCCGTCTTCATGTACGTTCGTCCGTCCATCCGTTACCTCATTTTAGGCAAAAACTCTCGAGATATACAGCGACCAAATTTTGGAAACTTTTTTATATAGTTATGAATCAGACGCCTATCGAGAATGGCTCCCCTCGGCCCATATTTTACAGAGTTATACCCCTTTACAGCTTTTTACAGATCATAGACCATACCTTGCATTTTGATGGCGCTGATCAGCTCAGTCCCCATGAGGACTTTTCACGGGGCCTACATGTACCGATCAGCAGCCAAAGAGTAAGTTCGCATAATGTAGTTCAATTGAAGTCAGCCCTGCAGGACTAAATCAGCGCCATAAACAGCCAACATCAGGTCTATCAGACCAGGCTGATTAGTACAGTTTGACGTAGATACACATAATAGCCCATATGCTCTAGTATTTTTACATTTCGGACAATTATTGGCAATTTCGTTGGAGGCTGCACATCTACATATCTACTATACACGATATTTGTTAGAAGTAACTATAAACTACCAGGACTATGTTTATGAGGTGTCAAGACACACTGTTGATAAAGTATTGAAATTTATTTCCAAATGAGATACATCCAAGCATCTTTGTTATTGATTAAGTGCATGTAACAGAATGGGCGTACACCCAGTTTTTATTATTTTTTATATTGAGTTCCATCAGCTCATTTTTGTAAAGATATTGTTGTATAGACAATGTTTGAGGATATTGTTGTATAGACAATGTTTGAGGATATTGTTGTATAGACAATGTTTGAGGATATTGTTGTATAGACAATGTTTGAGGATATTGTTGTATAGACAATGTTTGAGGATATTGTTGTATAGACAATGTTTGAGGATATTGTTGTATACACAATGTTTGAGGATATTGTTGTATAGACAATGTTTGAGGATATTGTTGTATAGACAATGTTTGAGGATATTGTTGTATACACAATGTTTGAGGATATTGTTGTATACACAATGTTTGAGGATATTGTTGTATAGACAATGTTTGAGGATATTGTTGTATAGACAATGTTTGAGGATATTGTTGTATACACAATGTTTGAGGATATTGTTGTATAGACAATGTTTGAGGATATTGTTGTATAGACAATGTTTGAGGATATTGTTGTATAGACAATGTTTGAGGATATCGTTGTATACACAATGTTTGAGGATATTGTTGTATAGACAATGTTTGAGGATATTGTTGTATAGACAATGTTTGAGGATATTGTTGTATAGACAATGTTTGAGGATATTGTTGTATAGACAATGTTTGAGGATATTGTTGTAGACAATGTTTGAGGATATTGTTGTATACACAATGTTTGAGGATATTGTTGTATAGACAATGTTTGAGGATATTGTTGTATAGACAATGTTTGAGGATATTGTTGTATACACAATGTTTGAGGATATTGTTGTATACACAATGTTTGAGGATATTGTTGTATAGACAATGTTTGAGGATATTGTTGTATAGACAATGTTTGAGGATATTGTTGTATAGACAATGTTTGAGGATATTGTTGTATAGACAATGTTTGAGGATATTGTTGTATAGACAATGTTTGAGGATATTGTTGTATAGACAATGTTTGAGGATATTGTTGTATACACAATGTTTGAGGATATTGTTGTATAGACAATGTTTGAGGATATTGTTGTATAGACAATGTTTGAGGATATTGTTGTATACACAATGTTTGAGGATATTGTTGTATACACAATGTTTGAGGATATTGTTGTATAGACAATGTTTGAGGATATTGTTGTATAGACAATGTTTGAGGATATTGTTGTATACACAATGTTTGAGGATATTGTTGTATAGACAATGTTTGAGGATATTGTTGTATAGACAATGTTTGAGGATATTGTTGTATAGACAATGTTTGAGGATATTGTTGTATACACAATGTTTGAGGATATTGTTGTATAGACAATGTTTGAGGATATTGTTGTATAGACAATGTTTGAGGATATTGTTGTATAGACAATGTTTGAGGATATTGTTGTATACACAATGTTTGAGGATATTGTTGTATAGACAATGTTTGAGGATATTGTTGTATAGACAATGTTTGAGGATATTGTTGTATAGACAATGTTTGAGGATATTGTTGTATAGACAATGTTTGAGGATATTGTTGTATAGACAATGTTTGAGGATATTGTTGTATACACAATGTTTGAGGATATTGTTGTATAGACAATGTTTGAGGATATTGTTGTATAGACAATGTTTGAGGATATTGTTGTATACACAATGTTTGAGGATATTGTTGTATACACAATGTTTGAGGATATTGTTGTATAGACAATGTTTGAGGATATTGTTGTATAGACAATGTTTGAGGATATTGTTGTATAGACAATGTTTGAGGATATTGTTGTATACACAATGTTTGAGGATATTGTTGTATACACAATGTTTGAGGATATTGTTGTATAGACAATGTTTGAGGATATTGTTGTATAGACAATGTTTGAGGATATTGTTGTATAGACAATGTTTGAGGATATTGTTGTATAGACAATGTTTGAGAATGTTTGTATATGGGCAATGTTTGAGGATATATTGTTGTATAGACAATTTTGAGATATTGTTGTATACACAATGTTTGAGGGGAGGATATTGTTATATATGCAATGTTTGAGATATTGTTGTATGGGTAATGTTTGAGATATTGTTGTATGGAGCAATGTTTGAGATATTGTTGTATACACAATGTTTGAGATATTATTGTATAGACATGTTTGGGAATATTGTTGCTTGCATAGACAATGTTTGAGGATATTGTTGTATAGACAATGTTTGAGGATATAGTTGTATACACAATGTTTGAGGATAATGTTGTTGCCATGAGGAGCAATGTTCTGTTTGAATATTATTGTATAGACAATGTTTGAGGATATTGTTGTATAGACAATGTTTGAGGATATTGTTGTATAGACAATGTTTGAGGATATTGTTGTATAGACAATGTTTGAGGATATTGTTGTATAGACAATGTTTGAGGATATTGTTGTATACACAATGTTTGAGGATATTGTTGTATAGACAATGTTTGAGGATATTGTTGTATAGACAATGTTTGAGGATATTGTTGTATAGACAATGCTTGAGGATATTGTTGTATAGACAATGTTTGAGGATATTTGCTTGTAACTTTTAGACATTCTTAACAGTTCTCGAGAACGTGGTTTATGTGGAAGTTTTCGTAACTATGTGCCTTGAATTGTTGACTTATAGCGGTGAAATTTAGCAAGCTGGGCTAAAACATGATAGTTGATTTCGGAACCCTTTCTAAATTTAAAGTTGAAAATTAGTGGGTGCATCGAATATACGTGGGACTAGTAGTAACATTGTGATCTTGAATGCACATTGATATGGTGGCAGGTAAATGTTTAAAAAAATCCATATCTTTTTCTAAGAATACAACTTCCATTTGTGTAAATTTATCCAAAAACACACTGAAATTACCTGAAATAAATCCCAGATGGCTTGTGATATCCCAGCGGATTCGAAAGAACTTACCAATTGGCAAACAACATGGAAAAGAAGAAATATATAAATAAGAATAAATTAGGAATACACATTTCAAATATATGTACATGTAGTCCACAAAAGAACTAGAATTGAGACAATTACTAGCGTAAACCTCGTCCTTCGGACTGTATAAGTGTAAACGTCAGTTTACGTAGTGCAGAGAGTAAACAGAGAGAGAGAGAGAGAGGGGGCGGGGCGGCCGGGGGGGGGGGAGAGAGAGGGGGGATTAAGGTTTAACGTCTCGTTCAGTACAGAGTATAAACAGAGAGAGAGCGAATTAAGGTTTAACGTACAAGAGTCTGGTCCGTGATTCATAATTCATCTGTCTCCATTAAAGAATATCTCCGTCCATAATACGAGGACCTGTTCCATATACCAGCATTAGCACCAAATTCAAAAAGACAATCATAGTATACATAAACATAGGCTAGTTTCCTGCAAGAGAGAAGCGGTCAACAGTTTTCAATGATGCCGGCAAGACATCATGATAATCCAAGAATATCAAATTCGTATCGCTGATAAGTATTCTTAATCCATATGAGGATCTTGAAGTACATGGGTTCATACGGCCCCTAGCCCCGGGTTAAGCGGAATTAGACACAAGTTACAAAACGTAACGTCATAGATCTTGCACGCTACGCTCGTATTTTGCGATCAGCATGCGATATGTATCACCAAATTTGAAGAAACTTTGAGTGGAGGCGCTTGATGGTATAGCCCTGTTTTATAAGTTTCTGCAACACTGTTTTGTGGCGTTGAATAAAATCGTCACTTTTAACACAGGATCTAGGAAATACTACTAGGCGAGATATGTATACGCCATATGCAGGTCCCACTGGAATATTACTGTCCAGAAAGGGATAGTTTACGATGTCGAAATTGTAATCATCTCTTTTGTCATAAATTAAAGTTCACCAGAGAGAAGGCCCGCTTCATTATTATAGAGATATATGATGTGCCGGTAGGGCTATCTGTAAGTAGTATATAAAAGGCAAATTGGATCTTATTTATGCAAATTTGTGGGGCAAGTGTGGGCGGACCAATCAGAAGCGAGTATTTCAAATCCGTCACAGAGCTCTCGTCCAATCAGAAGCGAGTATTTCAAAATTGACCAAAAAGCTACCTCCAGCACAGGAGAGTTCCAATTTTTCCAGGTCAAAAATAGTTCCATGTATTCATCCGCGGTGATGCGGTTTTGGTGGTGATGCGGTCGCCTCCGCGGAGAAGGCCAGTCCCTAGATAAAATGGTCCGATGCTGGGGTCGAGTGAGGTATCAATGCTAAGCATTCGTGAAGAGAGAGGGGCATCTGACTGGACTGGATGTGGGGTTGAACTAGCGTCATTCTGCGCATGCGCGGTGGCGAAGGGTATGAAAATAGCCTTTTTGGAACTAGGGGAGCCCCTAGTGGACCGATGGGGTCGAGTGAGGTATCAATGTAAAGCATTCATGAAGGGGCATCTAATGGACTGGGTGTGGGGTTGACATATCGGCCTTCTGCGCATGCGCGGTGGCCGAAGGGTATGAAAATAGCCTTTTTGGAGCTAGGGAGCCCCTAGTGGACCGATGGGGTCGAGTGAGGTATCAATGTGAAGCATTCATGAAGGGGCATCTAATGGGTTGTGTGTGGGGTTGACATATCGGCCTTCTGCACATGCGCGGTGGCCGAAGGGTATGGAAATAGCCACTTTTGGAGCTAAGAAGAGCCCTAGTGGACCGATGCTGAAGCATTCATGAAGGGGCATCTAATGGACTGGGTGTGGGGTTGACATATCGGCCTTCTGCACATGCGCGGTGGCCGAAGGGTATGAAAATAGCCTTTTTGGAGCTAGGGGAGCCCCTAGTGGACCGATGGGGTCGAGTGAGGTATCAATGTGAAGCATTCATCAAGGGGCATCTAAAGGACTGGGTGTGGGGTTGACATATCGGCCTTCTGCGCATGCGCGGTGGCCGAAGGGTATGAAAATAGCCTTTTGGAGCTAGGGGAGCCCCTAATGGTCCAATGGGGCCGAGTGAGGTATCAATGTGAAGCATTCATGAAGAGGCATCTAATGGACTGGGTGTGGGGTTGACATATCGGCCTTCTGCGCATGCGCGGTGGCCCAAAGGGTATGGAAATAGACGTTTTTGGGAGCTAGGGGAGCCACTAATGGGCCGATGGATTTATGAGGTATCGCATGTGAAGCCTGAGTGAAGGGAGCATCAGTCATGTGGGTGGGTGCATGTAAAATTTTTTCTGAAAAAAAAAAATACGGAACACGGACTTTATCGAAAAACCTGGGAAAATGCCTATATGGGGTATGAGGGGTATATAGGTCGCCGGGCTTAACGAGGCTTGTCTATCAATAGAGTTATCTCCCCCTAGTTCCAGGGTGGGTGTATGTAAAAATTTTCCTGAAAAAATACGGAATACGGACTTTATCCTAAATTACGGGAAAATGCCTATATGGGGTATGGGAGGTATAGGACCATCCTGAGAAACGTACTTCTATACATTTGCGGTAGGGTTGTGAGGTCTCGTTTTACTCGTCTCGTCATTTAGAACATGATAGGAAGTGTCCCGTGCGAATCGGTGAAATTTTTGAAAAAAGTCACCGAACCCCATATAGTCCCATACTGAGGAGTATAGGATCAGCTGTTCCCCCTGTGAGAAACACTTGTGCTACATTGCAGTAGGGTTGTAGGAAGGTCTCGTTTTGCTCAAATACTCGTCATTTAGAACATGATAGGAAATTGTCCCCGTGCGAATCGGTGAAATTTTTGAAAAAAGTCACCGAACCCCATATAGTGCCATACTGAGGGTATAGGATCAATGTTTGTCCCCCTAGGAAACGTACTTCTATACATTTGCGGTAGGGTTGTGGGGTCTCGTTTTACTCGTCTCGTCATTTAGAACACGATAGGAAGTGTTGCGGAGCGAATCGGTGAAATTTTTGAAAAGTCACCAAGGCCTGGGTAGGCCCATAGGCCTATACTGCATGGCTATGGGTGTATAGGGCCATACGGGGTGGACATGTTGGAGTCTAGGTGAGTCCCTAATGGTCCAATGGGCTCGAGTGAGGTCTTATTTTGAAGCTCTCGTGGAGGAGCACTTGACTACACTAATGGTTCGTCCGTATTCAATAGTCTGCGCATGCGCAGACAGGCCCGTGGTATAGAAAGTAGGCATTTTGGGGGTATGTGGGTGTGTGTTTGGGTTAGAGATAGGCTATTCACGGTTCGAATGGGTCGTGTGAGGTATCCATGTGAAGC